>JAGYYJ010001748.1:0-74150 GCA_019671005.1 Hibiscus mutabilis | reverse complement strand
TTTGGACTTCAAAGTTTCGATCCAAAGAGATTGAAATGGTTGGGAAAACAGAATTGACTAGATTACACTGTGTTGCGTTTTAATCACTTTACATTGTCTTGAATAGTTAACACTTGCTTGGCAATTGGCATGCAGTTAATTTATTTTCCTGTAATCACGTGGTTTGTAGTGGAATATTGAAGTTTATGTTTCTACCTTGGGGATGAAAACGAGTCACTAATTCACCAGGACAAAACTGAGTGATGTTTTTTGAGTTTATCCTCTCAAGTCAACTCACTGTCGCAAAGCTTGGCACCATTCTATGTTCATTTTCTTCTTCTCAAATGATCTCAATTGTTATTGCTGTGAGAAACATTGCGAAGACAAAAATGACAGATGTTGAGCCTATGGCAAAACCTTCCCCCTTTTCTTCTATTGAATTTTGGACTTGGGGTGGTATTTTTCTTGTATCATTTGTTAGTTCAATATTTTATCCTACAGCATTGGGGACAACTGCTCAGACATGCCTCCCTTTCCTGCTTGCCTCCACTGTTCTAGGCTACGTGGTCGGTTCGAGGTAAAATTTCATTTCCCTCTTTCAGCAAAATCACACGAACAAAGTTTTACTAATTTTGTTCTTCTGATTTTCAGGTTGCCATCTGATGTGAAAAAGGTTTTTCATCCAATTATTTGTTGTGCACTCTCTGCAGATATGGCAGTATTTACCTTACACAGGTGTCATCTAATCCTGGAGCTGGTGATATTCTCATGGGATTTTTGGGCTCTGTCATTCTTTCTTTTGCTTTCTCAATGTTCAAACAGAGAAAGGTAACTGTCTGCCCTTCATATTTAGCAAAATGAAAACAATTCCATACTCTGCCTTCGACACCGTAAATGATCCACCTGCGAAACATAAGTTTCGCTTAAGGATCATCAACTCTGCTGTTGGAACGTAGAATGCAATTCCGTCTCGAATCATGCCATAATAGATGATTAACAGTTGCTCGACTTTTGCTAACGCAGCTGAGATTTTCTTATCGATCATTGTCTCAAGTTTGTTTTCTTTGTATTCAACTGCTCTTGTTGGATTAGACTCAAAAGTCTGACTATTTCAATCCTACCAAGATGTATAGCGGTGGCATTAGCTCTCAGCATTGTTTCCCTTTTTATGGTAAGGTTAACTTATTACTCTGCGGAGGGTGGTAAGATGAAAATTTCTTGCTCACAGCCCATTCATTGCAGTTAATTCATGCTTCATTTGTTATCTGTATCGGTTACTGGATTCGTTTCAGTAGATATACGATAGCTTCTCTTTATTGCCTGTAGGTGCCAATACCTCTCTCACAGCTGCTGCAGTCGTAGTGACTGGTCAGATTGGAGCAAATTTTTTGCAAGCAGCGATCGACAAGTTACGGTTTCGTGACCCTATCACCCGCAGAATAGCAACTGCATCGATGTTTGTCCTCAAGACTTGACAGGCAATAAAACCAGTGAAACTCACAGTTATTAGTATTACTCTGCCCGATTATGCACCCTTTGTCTTTCATTGTTGTATCATACATGCATACAGTCTTGATATACATGTCTTCTGGAAAGTTGATCTTGTTTTGTTTCAGTGCCCATGGATTGGGAACAGCCAAGGAGCATGAAGCCCTTCCTGTTTGTGTCATTGCTTACGGTTGTCGCGACCATTTTTTTTTTTAAATTAAATATATGAAAAATAACTCAACGATTGATTTTTTTATAAAATTGGGGTTTTTGTCTATTTTAATTTATTTAATCTTAAAAATTAGGCTTTTCATTTTAAATCGGTTTTCCTTTTTATTCATCCTTGAAAGTCAACTTGGAGTTGTCACCGGTCACTTTGGTAGACCGGATACCATAAAACAACTAGAGATTCATTTTTTTAAAATTAGGATTCAGGAGTCGGTTACGTGTGAGGAAGTACTGGCACCCCACAAATGCCCGTTATCGGTACCTTATTAATTTCACGTGGCATTTTGGCATTTCAAATAATAATTTAGATTTAATTCAATCCTGAATTGTTAAATGAATTTTCATTTCAAATGGAAGTATCCTTTTATATAGAAATACATTTTAAACGAATATGAGTTTGAAAACATCCAGTTACTTTAGGATACTTCGATTCATATTCAAAAATGTATCCCAACATAAAAGGTTTTTTATGCATGTCCAGTTATTTTCTTGTCAATTTTAAGTTCAAACCTAATTAGGGTTCAAATTGATTGAATTAATTAAAGAATCTATAAATATTATCAAATTTAGGGGTTTATGTGATAACACCCAAATAATTGGGCACTATCCATATTAAGCCCTAAATTAATAATATTCTTAATTATTTAATGATTCTAACTATTTAAACTTAACCCTAATTTAATTTTAATTAAATTAATTATGTGTAATTATAATGTTCTAAGTTCAAATGAAATATTAAATACTCTACTAAAATGCCTCACTTGATTAACATCTCATTTCAATGAGACACTAATCAACTTAGGACATTAAAGTTTTCATTTAATAATTATTTATTTTCTACAATGATCTCACTAATTTCAATTAATTGATTAATTAAAGAACCTAAGTTCAAAGGCTCTAATTTTCTTAGTTAAGTGATTTAATTTATCTAGCAAATATACTACATGCCTTTTTAAATATGCAAACATATGTAAATTAAACAAGTAATTAAAAGCAATTAAAAAATTAGGGATGAAATTGAACTTATATTGAAATTTGAGGGCCAAATTATAAAGGAAGGTGACCAAATTGAAAGAATTGCGAAATTAGAGGCCAAAGTTTAAAATCTTATACAAAATGGCACGAATCCTATTCGGGTCGGGTCCGATTCGCGGGCCGAACTCGAGTCTCACTATAAAAACCCAAATTTGAGTTGACTCACTTATTTTACACCCTCCCACTCTCTTTTCTCTCTCTCACACCTAAATCTTCTAAACTAAAACACCTTACTTCCGAGAATAAGCCTACATTTTGGATCAAAAACATGGGTGTTCTTCAAAGTTCTTTAAGAACTTGAAGAACAACTAAACCTCCGGCGAATAAACGCCTTGACCGCCGCCGACAGATCCTACTCCGACTACACCTCGACAACACTCAACCGTTCGCCGGCCACCATTCGTCATGTCGGTCATCCTTAATCTCACTTTGACTATTGTCTACCGCCGCGAAAAAGCTCCGATCACCGCGCGAGTCGACGTCGGCCGTCGTAAGATAATTTTCGTCCGTCGCTCGCTTGCCGAAATCCTAAAACCTAAAAGCCCCGTTTTTAATTCTAAAACCTAATTTAAACCCAGATTCGTTAAAACCCTCCCAACTCCGACCATCCTAAGTCTAAGGTATCCCGAACTGAGGCCTTATCCTTTATTTTTGACTCCGATGGCCTCTTCATAACTCCGACAACCATATATATGCTTTCGATCTCCCTTTCTCTCTTTAAATCCCATCTATGTTCTTATTTTCATGAACCAACATTGTTTTTCTTTGCAAGAATTAAAAGATCGAAAATGATATACCTTTTGGTGGCTAAAAGGTAATTTTGGCGTCTTCTCCGACGTTCGATGAGCTTCTTGACGACCATCCTTTCGGCTTCACAGCCGACGGCAGGTATAATTTTCCAAAAGGCCTTTCTCTTTCTTGCTATTATTATATTGTTTATTATCCTATTATTATTTTATGATATGTAATTATTAGTGGTAATTAATTTCCTGACATTTCTCTCTCTTTGCTATTTATATGTGGACAAGATGATGATGTCATGCTAATGTCATGTAGATGATGTCATTTGAGAAGAAAACCATAATTTATGTGGTGAGAAAACGAACCAACCAGTAGTTGCCACGTGGACAAATGGGGGAGAAAAACTAAAAAAACTGATGATTTTGTGTTTGTTTAGGGTTAAAGAGTTGTATCAAAATTGAAATTTGGGCATGTAATTTTGGGCTGCTTATTATTTATTCATTCTTCTAACTTTATATTGTATATATTTTGGTTTTATTTATAGAAATATAGTATATATACGTACACCCGAATAAAATTAAGGTATTACAATGGTCTCACTGGTATATTTCAACTCATTGCTTTGCTCAGCCTCAGCAGTAAGGCAAAGCCTGCTCGCAATTGTTAGCGCGTGACACTATCCAGAAAGCTTACCGAATCTTGCGCTTACAACTTAAAGGAAGAAAATGATGTTAACTAAGAGTTTTAACTATTCGTTCTAAAAATTGTTACTAAAATTAATTAAGAGAAGAAATGAGTTTTGTACTTCATAGTAAATTCAATTCATGCTTGTACAAATTAGAAGAAAATAAACGAAATTATAAACGTGACAAATGAACCATCGTGATTATGCCGCATGGCACAGATTTCTATGCTAGTTGGAACATCTTATCCTTTTCCCTTATGCAATTATGCTAATGTTAACATGTTTATAGTCTTTCGAGGTAGAGGAAACTCTTACTAAGATAAACTTGATATTTGAGAAAAAATCGTGCAATAAATAAAAAAGAACGAATATTTTATCAAATATTTAGGCAAAAATGGAAAAGATAGCAAGTTCAGTTTCAATGCTTTTGGTGCTCACTGTCATTGCTCAGACAGACTGAGAAGTGGAAACTTTCTTTTGCAGATTTTCTTTGCTCTTCTTAGGTTTTTCAGCTCAGAAACTTGCCTTGAACTTGAACTTGAACAATCTCCCGCTAGATCTTACCAAGCTTGTAAGTTGCTTTCAATCCTGTATAAATAGTTCTTTCCCCAGTTTTTTGTGCTTAGTACCATCTTTCCCTTGATGGGTTTCTTCTTCTAAATCTGATGTCCTTCTGCCTTTGATTTTTTTGGCTGAGATATGGGTTTATGCAGTATATTATTAGTTGTTTCTTTGTTTTATGATTGCTTTGATGTTTTTCCTCACTTGGGTTTTTGTTAATAGATTAGGGTTGTTTAAACTCAATGTGGTCTGGCTTTTGCCTTTTATTTGTTTGTTTAAAGATTGGGGATTGCATGGAATCTTCTTTATTAGTTTCTTTTGAACTTGTCTCTAACGTTTTACCTCGATTGGTTTGCTAAGTTCTGTTCCGGTTAGCCATTTACTGAAGATGGGATAACTTATTCGGATGTTATGTGCTTTTGACCTTTTGTTCTTCAGTTTCTTGCACTTTGACTTTCCTAGTTTCCTTTTCGAAAGATGTATATGTTTGTGCATGCAAGTGAAAGAGTTGTGGTCAGTATATGGCATGGCTTCGGTGCTATTGTCGGTGTGCAGCTATGTATTGGGCATCTTATATCAAAGGGGAAGTAGTGAGTAGACCATTGAAGGATATATGAGACTTAAGCGGGGCTTTGATTTTGTGCTTCTTCAACGCTTGAACTGTTTATTGTCCTGAGATGATCATAGAAAATTCTCATGTGTCTATTGGAATTTTGTTTTTGTTAATGTTTTGCTGCAGAATCAAGTAATAGCTATGAAGATGAGGTCTTTTTCTGATAAAAACGTGATGCCCGAAACTGACATAGGATCAACCGGTTCGCCTTTTTCTTGGCTTTATCATTACAACCCCACATCCAAACCTGGCTTAAGTTCTCTACAAGGAACTGAAATTCGCCATGAACCTGCTTTTGTTGTTTCTCCCATTCGTACCATTTCTCCCACAACTGAATCGGGGAACAAAAATGATTGGGAGACTAAAGCCATACGGGTGGGGAAACAGAAGTCTTCTGTGAAGGGTTCTAATCAAATAGCATCCAAGGTTCTGGGGCCAAAACAGCCCTTGAAGAAACCCTCTTTTCCTAAGAAGGTGAAGGGACCAAACATTCCGGAAGCCAGACGTGAGAAGAAGAATCTCAACTTCGATCTTGATGGAACAAAGTTTGATTTCTCTGGGGTGCCTTCCCCCACTTGCTCTTGCACAGGTGTTGCAAGAGTGTGCTACAAGTGGGGTGCCAGTGGTTGGCAATCCTCGTGTTGTACCATTAATATATCAGAATACCCTCTTCCTATGAGCCCCACCCGGCCCGGTGCTCGTGTAGCTGGGAGAAAAATGAGCAATGGAGCATACTTCAAACTTCTACTAAGACTTGCAGCTGAAGGTTATGATCTTTCTCATCCTGTTGACTTGAAAGACCACTGGGCTAGGCATGGTACAAACAAGTTCGTTACGATCAAATAAAGATGCAGATGGCTGGTAGCAGGTCATGGTATTTAGTAGTTCCAAATATATATATATATATTGCTCTGCTTTCTAGTTTGAATGTAGTTCACCACTATTTCCTAGAGATGGTCTGACAAGTCGGATTGTAAATACAGTTTCTCTGACTTTCTTCGGCAAAAGCTTAGAATTGGATTCTACTTTGCATTTGGAAGCCTGATGCTGTTAAAATAACTTGGATGTTATTTGCTTCCGATATTATTTCCTTCTCCTCATCAACTTCTTAGCATTTCTTCTCCTTTTGCATTACACCATGGTACGTTAGGTATACATTAGTAGAATCAGGTATCGGACAGAGTTTTTTCTCAGAAAACATGAATTCCGAAAACATATGCTGCCAAGTATTAGGTGCTCTGTTCATCTGAGTTCCTGTGAACAGTCCATTTGCATATGCATGCAAAAGTTTAGATAGTAGAAGTAGTGAAGGTCAATCATAGATGCAGGAAGAAATATCTTAGTTGATGGGTTTATTTATACGTTCTTTTAGCACGAGGTGCTCCATTGAAATCGTTTCCACCAAGCAAGTTTAGAGGATTTAAAGCCTTATTACTCCGATTCCGAGAAGATTGAGGGGTACCTGAAATCAGGTTGCAGAAGATCATAACATCGTAAATGGTTACAACTTACAACAAGCAACAGGGGGGGAATAGAAGATAATTTGTCTCCACTAAATTACAACAGGAAATAAATACATAGGATTGTACTCGGTTCTTATGATAGCAACAACAGCCCAAGACTGGAGTGAAGCTTGAAAGATGATAATTTGTTTTGAACCCAAGGTCTAGTCCAATGTATGAGGAAACTCTACTAATCTTAGGCTTTTGTTGCTTCAAGGGGAGCTGCAGTTTTGCTGGAGGTAATTTGCTCGTAGAGATCTCTTATCTTCAATCCGACAATGGTTTGGAAGAGGCCGGTTCCGTTGTTACTTCCCGGGAAATCAGCATGCTTCAACATTTGCTGGGTGACTTCTCCATAGAACTTGGTAGAGATGTTGCTCAAATGGCTTTCAACATATATAAGCTCATCTAATCTGTCAAATTGGCCGTCCATCTCCAGAATGGAAACCTATAGACAAGCAATGAAACTATCAAATTCTGTTGAAAACAGCCGGCTAGCTAGAATATGAAGAAGGAATACCTCATTGCCGAAGTACGTGTCAGGGCCATAGTGGAATTTGATGCCAGGGTAAGAGCAAGTGAGCTTCCTTCCGCACGGTATCCATGAGATGGTTGAGCCTTCATCAAAGAGGTAAACTGGACTGAAATTCTTCACCCCTTCTTTCATTATCAACCGCACTCTCAAAACCTTCCCTTCATTGTCGTCCGGAATGAGCTGAGTCGGCAGCACTTCGATCACTGCATCAGCATATTTCTTCTGAGGATCTGCATCCACCAAATGAACAATGATGTAACAAAACAAGACATTTTCAAAGGTTACAGGCTTACACCAGTTCCAGCACTTGGGACATTGGCATGTTATTATTATCATGTAGTATGTGTTTTTACCAATATAGGCATCGAAATCGGGTTTCCTGGCTTCAATACTGGCTTTAATGCTTTCAAGGCTGTGCCCTCTCTCAGCCATGTCCCTCTGCAACGTTTTCAACAAAGTCAGATCACGCAATTAACAAAATCCAGGCA
Organism: Hibiscus mutabilis; assembly: GCA_019671005.1. Taxonomy (NCBI): domain Eukaryota; kingdom Viridiplantae; phylum Streptophyta; class Magnoliopsida; order Malvales; family Malvaceae; genus Hibiscus; species Hibiscus mutabilis. Next base: position 66,295 of record JAGYYJ010001748.1, on the reverse strand, counting down.
TTGAATTTGCAGAACATTATTACATTAGCGTACGAAGTTTATCACCTGAATTTTCCATGCAAATTTGACCTCATTGCTGATGTCCAAATAGATGCTGAAGTCCAAGAGATCCCTCACACGCTCATCGAACCTATATATTAGGACAAAAGGTATTAAAAAAAAGAACTAGTAAACAATACTGGAAATAATTAAAAACAATACTCGTAATAATGTAACATGCTGTAGCCTATAGGCCAGCAACACCTTCGGCATTGATTGAAAATTTGAAAGACCAATTCAAGGTAAGGTCTAATACAAATTTCAATAACTTAGCATCTCATTTCTCTTTCGGAGTCAGAATTCCTGGTTTTATATGATTATTAGTAGCAGTGGAGAGACAGAAAAATCAATAAAAATAAACATGCAGTAGAGGCCAAAAGCTTTTCCTGTGAAGTTAAAACCAATAACTACAGCGGGACAAGTTTACATTCAGACCAAAAACGTGTCATAACTTACATGGGGTGCAGCCCTTCGATGACAAGTATCTTAGGCGGCTTAATGAGCTCCGGAGGATCCAAGAGACCGGTAACATGGTTGTAGATAGGCTTGTCGACGGCGACTCCATTCTTGATAGCCTTAACTTGCTCATACATGAGGTCAAAATCGTTGGCTCTCGGGTCAAGTGCAGTCACCCCCTTCTCCTTTCTTCCGGTTCTGTCGAGCGAATGATAATCGTCTAAGCATATCACGGTGGTCATGTCGCTAATGAGTGTGTTCGAGTCAGGGTTGCCTCCCTTTGGTGGCTCAGCCGCGCCACCAAACACACTCGTTAGCCTCCTCATGAAGGTACTCTTCCCGCATCCCGAGTCTGCAGCCAAACCAATGACGACCGTTTGTGAATCACCAGCCGAGCATGTTATCACACATGAACCGCCGCCGCTGCTGCCACCTCTTTTGCTGGTTCTCCTATAGAAAACCACCTGCTTCTGGTGGAAACCTAAATGGGTTTTCGCTGGTGTGGAGATGGAACACGTTGAGTTGAGAGATTGGGTGGTGTATACAGTTGAAACCGCCATTGTTTTTAGCTCTCTTTCTCGGCTTCCTTTATCTTTCCACGCCGGGAATTCAGAACAGAATGCTAAAACGGTAGTTACATGGTAATAAAAAAGACCACATCAAAACGAGTTTGTCCTCTTGTCTGATTCCCAAGGGAAAATATGGGACACAAATGAGAAGATAAGGTTGAAGAAAAACAGATGGCAATGACTGTCCGAGTGTTCAAGTGATGGCCGAAGCTCGTAAAATAAATATCGATATTTATAAAAAATTTAAAAAAATTAATCAAAAATATTATCGAAAAGTTTAATATTTTAAATTTAAAGATAAATTTTAAAATTTATCGTCTTTTAACCGCATTTTAAACATGTCGAACTTACCCTTCTAATTTTGTACAAAATTTGAAGGTGGTATTAAGGTGAGAAGGAAACTGAAAGGGGCATGAATGGGGTTGAATCAATTGACAGTGAACAAAATGGTCATTTTAAAATTCCTTTCTTTCCCTTGGCAAAAAGTGAGACTATTCAAGATATTTTAGCCATGGAAAAAAGAGATTAGAATTTGTTGATGAGATGAGGCATGGAGAAGCTTGGTTGGTTATTTGTCAGTTAGGATAATGTCATGCCACGTGGCATCAAAAGGGTGGCTGGTTAAAGAGGAGGAGGAGGAGGGGTTATGGGGCTGCAGAGTGGTGGAGGTGGTACATGGAGACTGTGCACCAGGCAATTGCATTAGCCAAATTCATTCTTTGGACGGTTCCTTTATGGGGTGAGTGGCAGCCACTGTATTATAAATCTTACTGTCCTACGGTTTGCAATTTCTTCTGTTTTATGGGTACCGTGGGTTTTTTTGTTTCCAGCAGCATAGAAATATTCTATGCAAAAATGCGTCTTTGAATATCTTTATACCAAGATATTCTATACAACTCCAATTTGAACTGGATTTCTTTGTTAACGTTTGGAATGGTCTGATTTTTAAAAAAAAAACTGAATCAGATTGATTTATGTTTTTATTTAATTTATAATTATTTTTATGATGTAAATAAGTGTTTTATATTTTAAAATAATTTGAAAATTTTATATAACAATTCTTAATTGTTTTTATTTAAATTAAAAGTGAACTCATTGAGTAATTTTAGTAAAAAAATGAGTGTTGTTATCTTTAAGAAATTTGGATTCGAGCTTTTTATTTATTTGGTGTGTATATTTTTAAATGGTTAAGAGTAAATAATATATATTATCATGAAATTACATTAGAAAAAAGACTGAAAATTTCTCAAATGATGTCAACAATTCATAAAAAAATCATTTTTATCAAAATAAAATAAAAAGATAAAATTAATATAAAAAATAAGAAACAAACTGTGTTAAAATTAGAAAAAAAACTCGACCAAACCATTTCAATTTTACTCTTTTAAGTCTTAAGTTATTTAATAAAAATATGATTGGGCCTAATTTAGTATCTAGCCCATTTCTCAACTCATCTTTAGGTTTAAAAATTTTGGGTCCAACCCAGTATTTCAGTTGATTAATGGACTGTCTCCCAAATACTAGAATATATTTTGGAAGGTTTTAATGTCCATTTTTTTATTAATAAACTTTCTTATGTTATTAATTATCAATTGGTCTGATGAGATAAAGCGTTAAATTTCTTAAGTACAATTAAATGTTTGAATTCTGACATTATGAATAGAATAAATTATTTTGGAAGGATAAAAAAATTATGTTAGAATGATCGCCTATAATAAGCTTCTATAATACTCAAATTAATTTAGTCGATCATAAGGTCAAAATACGTGTAGTTAATAAAATAAAATTCCATCCCTTTAGCAAAAGAATCAAATTTAATTTAGGAAACCGAGAGACAAAATAAGGTTTATCTGGTAAGCTTGTGTGGTGGAAAATTTGATCGTGGGTTGTGTTGATGGGCAAGCTCTCTACGACTACGTGACAATACGTTAACATTAACCAAAATTTCTACTAAAAGGGACAGCACAAAGCGGCATAGCTTTCTTCAAAGTCATACCAAATTGTTCCTGCATGTCCAGATCTTCTGGCTTGATTCCTGGAGGGAGCTCCCAGTCAAATGAAAGGATCATCGAAGCTAACATCAAGTGCACCATCCGAGTTGCAAAAGGCAGCCCAAGGCACAACCTTCTCCCAGCACCAAGCGGTATATATTCAAAGGTTCCACCTTTATAATCTATTTTCGACCCCATGAACCTTTCTGGGGAAAATGTAAGGGGACGATTCGAGTATTTAGGGTCTCGGTTCATAGCCCATATATTTACTAAAGCATGAGAGCCCTTTGGGATGGTGTAACCACATATTTGTACGTCATTTCTTGCTTTGTAAGGTAAGAGAAGAGGGGCTGCTGGGTGGAGCCGTAGGGTTTCTTTTACAACAGCTTGGAGATATGGGAGTCCATCGATGTCTGATTCTTTCACGGTTCTTTCCGTGCCGATGACTTCAGTGAGTTCCTTCTTGCCTATTGCATAACCTCGGGATTTCGAAGAAGCTCCGCCATTGCCCACTCTGTTGTCGTTGCGGATGTCTCACTTCCAGCAATGAACAAGTTCTGCCAAAGCACGAGAGTGAGGCTTAACATATATAAAATTTAGCAGCTGTTGTTCAAAGTGTAGTAGATACTAAGTGATCCAACTGAAGCTACACTATAATGTAAGAACTCGTCTGTCTGTCCTAATTCAGAATTATCCAACGTATTCACTTCTTCAAAACTGTTACTTTCATGTACACCTTCACATATTTGAACTCATAATCTTATATTGGAATGCACTCTGTAAAATTTGTATCAATTATAAGAATAATTGTTACTATTTATTTCACGTAGTAAACTTCTTTACATGCAAGTTTTATAAAAATGCACTTAAAAAGGTGATAAAATTGGATATTTAAAGAAGATAATTTTTTATTATGGCGCGTCGTCTAACAATTCGGGTTTTAAAAAAAAAACAATTATGGGTTTGAATTTGTGAAAATGCATATGAGAATGACAAAATCTTAAGGTAACCTTTATAAACTTGGACTTCAGAATCTTGTTTTTTTGTTTTAATTTCGAAAGTGATCCATCAAGCGTCCACTATATACTTCTTGAATCAATAACTCTCGAAGAGAGCATTATAATATACAAAGCATGTTCATACGAAACAAGAATCCATCTACTTATACGTACGAAATAGAATTTGTTAGTAGCACGAGCACAATTCTCACAATGAACATAAATATTATAAAAATCAACATTATTTAAGTACATATCCGTAATATATGCTCAAATCCTAAGACTTTAGCATGTAATGTAGTGATTGAGGAATAATGTCGAGATAAAGCATCAACAACTATGTTATTATGTTACGTTTTAATTAAAAACTTTATTATTCAATTTATATAGAGAAAATATTTCATGCGTAGGCAGTGAAAAATTTATTTTCCACAAATGAGTCTAATTTAGGGTTTAAAAATTTTGTTTAGACTCTATGGATTAGGAGTTTAAAGTTTAGAAGTTAAGGAGTATAGTTAGAATTTAAGTTTTAGAGTTTATGAGTTAAGAGTATAAGATTTAAGGTTTTAGGATTAGGGTTAGATTTTAGTTTTTTAAACTAAAATTAAACATATTTGTGGAATCTAATACTACAACAATAACAATTCTAGATTATGCCTTTACAATATGATCTAATGACCGAACTCTGATTGACCATGGTTAAGGTGCAAATATTTTACCAAGAAAAGTTTCTAGATTCTCACCTGGATCAAAGGTTTGATTGTCTCACGATTTAGAACAGACCCGTTTTCTTCCCATTGATCAAGAAGCACATCCAAGAAATCGCCGTTCCTGGTGCTTGAATTCGGCGCTCTACCCTTTATTCGTTTATCAATCATATCGTCAAATATCTGATGCATCCTATCGCACGCTTCCTCACTCCCTGCAAATCAAACCTTCTCAACACCGGAAAATAATCTGATAAATTCGGTTTCCCGGCGCTCTCCACTATCTTCCACACCAAGTCTTTAAACTCTTGAGCCGTGCTGAACTCCGGGTCCACAATATCAATTGAAAACATGGTACTGAAAATCAAGTTCAAAGTAGTAGCGAAAACGACTTCACCTACATTAACTTGGGAATTCGTTAAACAATGGTTTCTGATATGTTGAATAAGTTGTTCGACTTTTTGGTAGCGTAGGAACTGTAGAGAGTTGAGTTTTTGTGCACTGAACAACTGGGTGCTGCATAATCCCCGGAGTTTCCTCCACCTACTGTCATCACTAGTACTCCACACCAAGGAGGCGTTGAGGTTGTGCATGGAAGCAATAGCATCGGGAATCGGGCAACTTTAATTGAGGTGTGATAACCGATTGGATCGTCTTGGTAAAAGAGTGCAAGGGCAACTCAGTTGCCGTGGCAACTTGCACAACGGGGTTGCCTTGGCGACTAATCGATGGTTGCCTGGGCGACTAGTTGGGCAACTACTTGGGCGTCTGGGCAGCAACTTCAAGGTTCGGCAGAGCGTTCTTCAATGGTTTCTTCTTATCCCTAAGTCAAAACTCTAGCTACTTGTACATGCCTTGATAATACATCCCTGCGTGAATCAAGGGTGAACAACAACCAATCTTGCGTGAATCTTAGCCGTTGAAATCCTTAACTTATTCCTAAACCGGATTAATCTTCACCATCAATAGATTGAATAAAGATCATATTCATTCATTTCTTGAATCTAACTCTCCCGATATTAGATAAATAGATGAAGTTACGAGATCCTCTCCCAATTCACTCGCAAACAAGAATAAGAACCAAGAATGAATAAACCTTGAATAGAAAAGTGCAAACTCTTATTACCTAAACAAAATCCAATAGTTTCTCACAACCACAAAACACAACAACCTTAGCCAAATAGATTTAGTTCATGGCTAGGTTCCAAAGAAACACAAGATAAAGAATCCCTAGCTTGAACCTAATTGAACAAGAAAAAAAAAGGATGAAGGATGGATGAAGCTTGTCGAAATCTCCTTGCCCTTGATGCTTGTCGAAAATTCTCTCATCCTCCCCCTTTGGAGTTGACGGCTTGGTGATCTATTTATAGGGTTAGGTCAAAGTCCTTCTTTGAGGAGGAAGTTAAGTTGGAATTAAATTATCTTTAAATAATATAATTCTTTATTATAATTATATTCCTTCTAGAACTTCTCCTATCTTCTTGGAATTTAATTCTTCTTTAACCTCTTCATGGAAATCAAACTCCTTTAGGATTTAGCTTTGCTCCACGTCATCTTGGGCTTGTCTAGTCATCAATTTCGACTACCATATCACCTTATTCTTTGTCGACAATTGCCCTGCAACTGGCTCAGCGTCTCTTCCATGCATTGCCCTGGCAACTAGCTCGGCATCTCCTTCATGCATTGCCCTGGCAGCTAGCTCTAGCCTTGCTTTGGCAAGTGATTCTGCACATACACACAAAACACACCAAAGCATCATCTTTTCCCACAAAACAACCAAGTTATGAAATCATGTTCAACGATGGAAGGAAACATGGATTAATGCATGAATGACTAATTATGTAACTAATATGAGCCTAAGTCTAACAATAATATGAGTAAAAAGGGTAAGAAAAATAGTACTTTTGAACACTTATCAAATCCCCCAAACAAAAATGAGACAAAAATGAACCTATCAAAGGAAAGTTGGCCGAACACCAAAATAGCCTAAAAATGCACTTCATATCTTTAAACATCAATTCAGCTTTTGAGGTCTCCTAGACACACAATTTGCTTGGGGCAATCCTCGCTAAGCTATTTTCAGTGTTGTTCATACACTTGATATTCAGGGCATTCAATATCGCCTGATATATTTACAATTTGAAAAGAAAAATATCACTTTTCTCAATAAGCATCTCATATTGAAATCTGAGCATGTTTTTTCTGATAAAGAATTCAAAATTTTGCTTGCAACAAAATAACAAGTGTAAGCAACAAAAATTTGGGGCAAAATTTTATTGGGGCAATAAGATGATCAATCAGTTCAATGACAAAGATATCTCCAACTAACTAATAGAGCAAGATATATTATGAAAGGTTGAACCCGAGTGTGAGATAGGGTCTTCCAGCCGTGGTGGTCCCCTAAAAAGGAGGGACCAAGTATTTTCCAATTAACTTCCTTGAAGAACAGGACTTCCTCAAGTGGTCATCAATTAGCATTCATTCATACATAGTTAGACATCCCTAGGTTAGGGGCATGCTAATTTATGCATCCATCGTTTTATCTTTTTGACAAATTTATGAAGATCTTAATCCGCAACTCCGCAATAGAAGAAGTAGATTTCAACAAGATCTCAGTTCGTACTTTCATGAAACCAAGACAAGACTTTGATCCATGACTTCTTGAAAGTGGATGACGATAAAAAATTGAAAGTCTCCGACATGAAGAACTCATCTATCAAGAATCAAGGGTTTCCGCTGAGAAGAACCTATCCAGCAAAAATTACAGTAAGGCCTCTAGTGCATTCCCGAACAGTCAGCCTCCAATATTTGATGTTTGAGATATCAGTAAAGCCTCTAGTGCTTCACCTTTATTTCTTCAAACCACTAGTAAGACCTTCAGTGTGTGATGATTTGAATTACATTAAAGCCTCAAGGGCTTGATTTTTATTCTCCCGGGAATCAGTAAAACCCTCAGTGCATGATAAATCGGACTGTCAATAATTCCTCCAGTGTTTGACTTCATTTTCTAGCCATCAGTAAGACCTCTAGTGCTTGGTGAGCTAGGTTGTCCTTAAATCCTTCAGTGTTGGACCCTCATTTTCTCAGCCATCAGTAAGACCCGCAGTGCTTGGTGAGCCAGATCGTCAGTAAATCCTCCAATATTTGACTTTATTTTCTAGCCATCAGTAAGACCTCCAGTTCTTGGTGAGCTAGGCTATCCTTAAATCCTTCAGTGTTGGACCCTCATTTTCTCAGCCATCAGTAAGACCCACAGTGCTTGGTAAGCTAGATCTTTAATAAAGGCTTCAGTGTTTGACATCACTGTCTAGCCATCAGTAAGACCTTTAGTGCTCGGTGAGCTAGGCTGTCCGTAAATCCTTCAGTGTTGGACCTTTATTTTCTCGTCCATCAATAAGACCTACAGTGCTTGGTGAGCCAGATCGTCAGTAACTCTTCCAGTGTTTTACTTTACCTTCTAGCCATCAAAAAGACCTCCAGTGTTTGGTGAGCTAGGCTGTTCGTAAATCCTTCAGTGTTGGACCTTCATTTTCGGCCATCAGTAAGACCTTCGGTGCATGATGATCCGAACCTCACAGGGAAGTGGGACAAAATTGGTGAATCTAGTCTTTGCTCTATCCTTGTTAACACAAGAATGAGCAAAAAGGGGCTGCTGTAATCACGAATTTTGTCTGGGGTAGACCCGTTCTTTTTTATTCATGTTTTTACAATAATGGGCTAATATATATGTTACTACTCTAAATATTGCACTATGGGTTTTGTTTAATCAAAAAAGGTTACTTTTGTTATTCATTAATAGTCTTATATTGTATATGTGTGATTGTATATTACTAGTACTATTATTATCTTATTATTTTTATCATCTATATTTTTATTATGATCTATTTGAGAAACCCCCAAAATATTATATGCTATATTCGGTTTATTAGTACTTTTGTTATCCTATTTTTATCTAACCATATTATCATTGTTATCATATTAGTGTTGTTTTTGTTATTATTAAAATAAAATAAAATAAAAAAGAAACAAAAAAACTATATGAAATGAAACTCAATATATTAAATAAAGCCCATATTGTAAATAAAAACCAAGTTTAATTTGTTACAATCCATTACATGTTAAGCCCATTAGGGCCCCAAATTATAATCAAAAACCCTAAATCTAATAATCCCTTCTATTGTGCGCAGCCACATCCGGACCATCGAATCAAGAGCTGCTGATTGAACGGTCCAGATGGCCCATGATGGAAGAAGTTATAATTCCCCTCCCTTTTCCCTAGCGCCACACCTCCTCGTCCGTCAGATCGATGCTGCATCGGATGGTCAAGATTGACCCTCGCGCACGTGTGATCCACGCATGACTCTCTATCTACCCCACACGCGCGTAGAGCTCACGTACGCCTTTTTAGCTCCTCAACGCCCCATGCTCTCTGGTCCCCTCCTCTAGCAATGGTAGCGAATGCAAGAAAAACAAAATATGAAGGATGTCAGATGCATCCCCAAAAATTTTCAGAGATCTTAGAAACGCACAACAAATATCAGAATTAGCAACAACCAATAGGAGGATTTTCCATATAATTCTTAATACATATAATTCGGCTATATAAGAAAAGCCAACAACATTTGTAAACCCTAGTTCAAGGGATAGGGATTTTGAGATCAATATAGAGAAACATAGCATTTTCTGAGGTACATTCGTCTCTATTTGCATCCGAAAGCATAAAATACACAGAAATGGGGGTTTAGGATTTATTTTACCTCCGACGTTCCATCTTCTCCGTGGTCGTCGCCCTCCTCTGCCGTTGATAAACCACTCGGCCTTCCAAGGTCGTACATGGTGAAATGTTGGGAGTGGTAGCCGATAAACGGTTTGGTTTTGGTTTCTGTTTTTCAAAAAGAAAAGAGTTTCCGGTTTTATTTTTTGAGTTTTCAAGTAAAAAGAGGCTCGATTTTGAAAAATAGTTTTCAGATTTGTTTTGTGGATATTATCGTAGTTTTATGGATGGTCCGTAGTTTCTTGGGCTTGGCTGGATATTATTTTTGTTTTGTGGATGGAAGCGGTTGTGAATTGGAAACAACCTAAGTCGATAACGGAAGTTCATAGTTTCTTGGGCTTGGCTAGATATTATCGTCATTTTGTGGATGGTTTCTCTAAGATTGCTGCTCCTTTTACTATGTTGTTGCGGAAGGATGTTCATTTTGAGTGGACCGAGGCAAGGCAGCAAACTTTTGAGAAGTTGAAGGAAGCTTTGACGCAAGCTTCAATCTTGATTCAACCTGAATTAAGAAAAGAGTTTATGATCTATAGCGATGCATCCTATGTTGGTTTGGGGTGTGTGTTGATGTAGGAAGGTAAGGTTGTGGCTTATGCATCTAGGTAGTTAAAGGTGCACGAGCGTAATTATCTGAAACATGATATCGAGTTGGCTACAGTTGTGTTTGCTTTAAAGATTTGGAGGTATTACCTTTATGGAGAGAAATACGTGGTTTTTACCGACCATAAGAGTCTGAAGTATTTGATGTCGTAGAAAGAGTTGAATCTTAGGCAGAAGAGATGGTTGGAGTTGCTTAAGGATTATGATTTGATGATAGAGTATCATCCGAGTAAGGCTAATGTGGTAGCCGACGCTTTGAGCAGAAAAGTAGATGTGGAGTTGCGAGCGATGTTTGCTCGGTTGAGTTTGTCTCAAGATGGTGGTTTGATAGCAGAGTTGCAGGTGAAACCTTCATTGGTCCAGTTGATCAAAGAGAAGCAGTTGCTACATGATTCGTTGGTGCCACATGTTACGGACGTTGCGGAAGGTAATCCAACAGAGTTTTGCTTTAATGATGATGGTGCTTTATGCTTTAAGGGTTGAATAGTTATGTCAGAAGATGCTGAGTTGAGGCGCACTATTTTGACGGAGGCTCATAGTAGTCCTGTTGCTATGCACCCTGGTAGTACCAAGATGTATCATGGGTTGAAGGATGAGTACCATTGGTTTGGGCTAAAAAGGGATGTTGCAGAGTTTGTGAGTAAGTGTATGGTTTGTCAAAGGGTAAAAGTTGAACATCAGTTTTCATCTGGGTTGTTGCAACCATTGAGGATACTGGAGTGGAAATGTGAGAGAATCACCATAGATTTTGTGTTTGGTTTGCCTTTGACATCGTCCAAAAAGAATTCCATTTCGGTAATTGTAGATCGCTTGACGAAGTGAGCACATTTTGTACCGGTGCATACGACGTACACCTTGGATATGTTGGCGGATTTGTATATCACTGAAATCGTGAGGTTGCATGGTGTTGCTAAGTCTATTTTTTCAGATAGGGATCCGCATTTTACCTTGAGGTTTTGGGGGTCGTTGCATCGAGCTTTAGGATCGCAGTTTTAGTACATCTTATCATCCTCAGACGAATGGATAGTCCGAGCGAGTTATCCAGGTTTTGGAGGATATGTTGTGTTGTTGTGTTATCAAGTTTCAGGGTTCTTGGGAGAAACAGTTACCTTTGGTGGAGTTTTCTTATAATAACAGTTATCAGACAAGTATCCAAATGGCTCCATATGAGGCTTTTTATGGCCGAAAATGTAGAACGCCTTTTTGTTAGGCGGAGGCGGGAAAAAAGCTTGTTTCGTTGCCAAATGTGCTTAAGGGCACTACCGAGAAGGTAAAGCTTATTCGAGATCGGTTTAAGGCAGCTTCAGATAGACAGAAATCCTACGCAGATTTGAAGCGTATGGAGATCGAGTATGCAGTTGGTGAGAAAGTGTTTCTTAAGGTTTCGCCTTGAAAAAAGGTAATGAGATTTGGCTGGAAGGGCAAGTTGAGCCCTAGGTTCATAGGACCATATAAGGTGCTAGAACGTGTTGGTCCTGTTGCTTATAGATTAAGGTTGCCACATGAGTTAGAGAAGATACATGATGTCTTCTATGTATCCATGTTACGGAGATATAGATCGGATCCTTCACATGTTATGCCTGTTGAGGAGATTCAATTGAATCCGTATTTAACCTATAACGAGGAACCGGTTGAAATCCTAGATTAGGATAGTAAGGTGTTGCGTGGTAAGGCCATAGAGTTGGTCAAAGTGTTGTGGCGACATCAAGGTGTTGAGGAGGCCACTTGGGAAAGGAAGGATGAGATGCTGGATCGGTTTTCCTATATTTTTCCACCAGGTAAATTTCGAGGACGAAATTTTTTAAGTGGGGGAGAGTTGTAGCGCCCTGATTTTGGGTCTAGAAGTTATTCGATTAGTTCGGACAGTTCCGGTGAACCGGAGTAGCGGTCTAAACTAGTTTTGGGATTTAATTAAAAAGAATTCTATTTTGGCCTAAATAAAACATGGGGAAATTATCTAAAATATTTAAATATGTTTTGAAAATAATGGTGAACTCAATTTGGCAAAATAAATTGAGTAAGGGTGACATTTTTAAAATGGTGACTGTTTTTTAAAGAAATCAAAACTATTTTAGTGATTGTTTTGTAAAAGGATGAGAACTTAGAATCTTTAAGGAGCTAATAACCCTAAAGTCTAATATCAGACTTTATCCCTTAATTGGCTTATTCTAAAGTGTTTTAATTAACTAAAATTGGTTAGGAGAGTTAATTGGGAGTTATTTCTTTTAAAACAAATTTGACGTAACTTTTCTTCTCCAAAAAATTCTCTCAATTTTCTCTCTAGCCAAACACCATTCTCCTTTTCAAAAGCTTAAGGTAAACTCATAACTTAATTGACTTTTGATTTCTAAATGATTTCTCACCAAAATCTTATTGTTTAAACTTTTTTTTCTCATGTAAATCAACCAATTAAGGGGCTTTTAATCGAAGGAAATTGTCAAAATTTGAAAGGAATTTAATTTGGTGACCTTAATTGAAAATTAACCTTAACTGAACGGGCTTTATCAAATTGGTGGGTTCAAATTAATAAGGTTGATGATACATCAGACCATAGACTAAACCGACATCATATAAGCTCGATTGCCGTGTTAGTTTATGGTTTGAATCTCGCACGTCACCTTTATGCATGGTGCAAGCAGTTAAAGAATGATGTAATGACTTTATCAAGTTTTAATTCTACCTTGAGTCGGTAAGGATTAATTCAAATATTTGGTCAACATCCTTTAAGCTCGGACTGTTATGACACAAATATCAGAATTAATGAATACATCCCTTTTTATAATTTAAATTAATTAACATGTAAACCAAATAGGCCAAATGATGACAACTGAAATGGATTCCATTTAAAAGCTTAAAATTAAACACACAAAAGCCCAGCCCTAGCCTATAAAGGCCCAAGTCATCGAAGATTCAATTAGTGATCTAGTTATTAATTAGGTGAATCTAATATTAACCCTAAATTAATTAGCCTTAAAAGACTAAAAAAAACCTAACAAATTATGATTTATCTTGTAACATGATTATTAGTTCGATCGATTTTAACCTAGTATTTCAATAAGCCAAGAATACTATTTAAAGTAAATCAAATTAATTAATCATAGTTTTAATTTAAATGTCAATTTAATCTGCATGTTAATTTTATCTTAAAAGTAATTAAGCAATGTCCAACTAGTTTAATGAACTTAACGTTTATCCCAATAAGCCAAGGGTAAATTTAAATTCACTAAACCAATTTAAACCTTAATCTCTCTAAGGCTCTAAGCTAAGCCTAAATTAATCAAATTAATTTAAAGATCGTGCCCTTATGAGATGAGCACACAATTTTAAATTAATCAAATTAATTTTACATAATTCTAATCTAGAATTAATCTACCAAATCCAAAGCCCTTCTAAACTAAGCAAACCCTAAACACAAGAAGGCCCAAACCACTAAGCCCAAAAAATAAATTAAAAAAGACCACTCATATATATATTTTTATATAAAAGCATGCATTTTAACTACATATTAAACTATATATATAACAAATATTATACATTTAAAACTACATTAGATATATATTTTTTAAAAGATATGTACTATATACATTATGAAAACTTATATTATACATTAGATAAACTATATATTTTGTATATTATAAAACCGTTTATTATACACATGTATATATATATATATCACAAAAACCAATATTATTTATATTATAGAAAAAGCTATACATATTACTTTTACATAAATACTATATTACAGACATAATATATTATATATATCATAAAAAAGACTACATAAAAGGCATATTGTCACACCCTGGAAATCGGTCTAGTTAGGGTTAGGTTCCGGTGATCAAATATTCTGTACTGGTTATATAATTAGCTCGATCTTGTACCAAATTTGGAGCAATGAAAGTTATTCGGGCCAATTATATCAGTTTATTATTATTATTAAAATGAAAAAAGAAATGACGTGAGTGGGGGACCCATGGCAAATTCCTTCAATTGAAGGGAATTGCCGTGAATTCCCCACATTGGGGAAACATGGCGCAATAAGGGAGCATGGTGGCATATTGCCCACCACGTGGGCAAGGCTTAAAGGCATTATACCCAAAAAAGTTTCCACAGCTCCAAGCCCTCGTGGAGGATGGAGAAAACATTTGGGGAGCCGCCCATTTGTATAAATAGGGGACGGGGAAATCTTGCGAAAATATACAAAAAAGTAAAGGAACAAACAAAATTGGTTCAGTGATAGGTTGGTAAGCTCGAGTTTTTCGGTTTAATAAATTTGAGTCCTTGCTATCGATCGACACAAAAGGTTGATAAAGAACAACCATCATCCCTTCTAAAAGCCAAGGATAAAAGCACTCCTATCCGAGAGTCTTAAAAGCATCAGGTTGTCGAGGTGAGTATAGTTGTGTCAAGGGATAGGCTCGGTGATATCCTGTTGCATTATTTTGTGATTATGCTTGTATTTGTTTAAGGGCTCACGTAGAGCAACTATGTCGAATTCGATTGGCAAATCCGGTAAGTGCCTTGCATTCCTTTGATATGTGCAAACATGACTATGATATGCTACACGTATGTGATATATGAAAATGATATGAAATGTTACATGATATGGAGCTAAGGCTCATTTCGATATTTGATATGATTTGACTTGAAAAATTTATGGACTATGTGAATTTGTGCAATTATGGACATTGGATACAATTGGCATGCCATAAGATTATTGAGCTCGGTAAAGTAAGGGAGGACTACGGTCTAGGGCTACGGCCTATATGTGAGGGAAATAAGGTCGGCTGTGTAAGGGATATATCTACGAAGCTACGGCTCAAGGGCTACGGCCCACTCTCCGTTATATGTGTTGGTGTACAGGGGAATCCGTGTATCCAATAGTACCTAATGTGATATGTGCATATGAATTATGCTATGACCATATGATTATGATATGACTATGTCACAGATAATATGTGAATATGAAGGCATGAGAATAAGTGAAATAAGCATGAATTGTGTATAGTGTGATAGGACTACTTGTATATTTGATTTTTATGCATTTCATAATATTGATCATCCATTGTAATTGTTATAACTACCTCACTAGGCTATATAAGCCTAACATGTGTGTCTTATGCATTTTCAGGACCTTGAACAATTTCGAGCTTTGATCGTGTTGTTGCGGTTGCAAGTCATGTCCTTGCCATATATGTATATTATCTTTTGCTATAAATTCCTAGTGAAGTGGCATATGGTCCAACTTGTTTTGTATAAGCCTTTCTATGGTTATATGATGACTTGGTAATGTAGTTTTGTTGTATACTTATAATGTCTAGAATTGAATAGGTTAAAAAGTGCCTAAAATGAGCCTAAGGTGAAAACTTGGTAAATGGATTCCGAACGCCCTAATATTTGATGTACCAATAGGAACCCGGTTTATAAGTGTACTGCTAAAATTTGGTAAATTTAGTTAAGTCACAGAACTGATTTTCGAAAAAAAATCTCAAACTGGTTTAATTGGCTTAGTAATTCAATAGGTTCTAAAAATGAACCTTTATATCAATAATTGGAGAGTTTAGTAACAATTGGTAATACGAATTTGGATTAAAATCAATAACTAGTAAAAATTTACAATTTAGTCCCTATGGTTAAGAAAAATTTAAAATTGACCCCAACTCCGATTAAGTTTAGTAACCAAAAAGTGGATAAGTCTTAAGGATAATCAACATGATACTTAGATAAGTTTTAAACTCTAAAACTTTTTTCCGAACCTTCGATTAGTCTTCCGATAACACTATCCGACCCGTATCCCTACCAGACCGGGAAGGGGGTGTTACACATATACCATGTAATATCGTATACCATACAAACAAGGATCACCACATCACAAAAACTTTTATCAACCACAAATCTAACAAATCAATACATGAATAACAACAATTAAAAAGTGAAATAACATACATATCACAAGCAAAAATAGAATAAAACAAAATAAAACACATAAGAAATAAACTAAAATAAACAACACAGGTTACCAATAAAATCATCCACATATTCATTGAACTATGAAAATATATTGTACATGAATAAAATAAGGAAAGAGAATACCAAAACCCAAATATTTGTTCGATCTACTAAATTCCACATGTTGTTGGGGTTGAGAAGTTCGATTCAAGGATTTAGTAATGATGGAAAATGATTTCAATTAAGGGAAATTATAGTGGATAAGGGAATCAAATGGTGAGAGAGTTAGGGGCTTGGGCCTTTGGTGGTCTTAAAAAATGAAGAAAAAAAATGATCGGGGGGTTTGATTTTGAGAGCTTTTGCTTGAATTGGCTAAAAGGTTAGCCGTGGATTTCCCTCCCTTTTTTAGGGTATATAATATGTTTGTGTGTGTGTGTGTGTGTGTGTATGTGTGTGTGATGAAGGGTATTTTTGGTTTATCCCCTTAAAATGAGAACCAATAAAAATTAAGACCTTGGGCACCAAGTATTTTTCAACCAATGGTAGTCAAGCCTTAATGAGGAAGGAGTTGAGATTTTTATTATTTTTTATGCATTTTTTTCTATGTAAAATCATATATAATGGGCCATGAAATTTTGGGCTTTGGGTATTAAAAATGGTGATATGGATTGACCTTCTTCCGAGTATTTTAATTTAACCCGGACAAAAATTAGTGATTACAATTGCCCCTCTTTACTTATTCTTGTAAAATGAGAATAAAGCAAAGGCCATAAGCACTAATTTTGTCCCACTTCCCTATTGGACGATTTGCTCTTCTGGAACGGTAGTGAACAAATCTAAATAATTTGTTTTCCCGAAGCGGTGAAAATAATCTGGTTAACACTGGCGAGTCTTTCTGAAACGACAATGGACGAACCAGAACAGCAAACGATCCATTCCTCTGAAGCGGCAACAACCGAATCCAAATAATTTGTTTTCCCAAAACAGTAGAAAACAAATTGGGTGGCACTGGCATGTCCTTCCGAAACGGCAGCAGACAAGCCAACTAACCTTCAAACGATTCATTCTTCTGAAATGGAAGTGAATAAATCCAAATAACTTTGCTTCCCAAAATGGTAGAAAGCAAACGAGGTGGTACTGGCATGTCCTTCCGAAACGGTAATGGACAAACCAGAATAGCAAACGATTCATTCCTCTAAAGCGGCAGCGAACGTGTTGTCATTGAATTTTCACCTAACTTTTTTACTTTCATTGTCATCTCCAGTTTAATAGTATTGTATTGGTGTTATTACGTCGTTAGTGTTACATTATAGTTAGTATAATTGCTATATGTTAGTGTAATAAAATATTAGGGTAGTAATTAGTATTAGAATATAATTTTGTTAATACACTTAGTGTATTATAGTTAGTATATTTGTTAGTATGGTTAATATAAAACCGAAAATATAAAATACACAACCTATGTATAAATATCCATTAAAATACATAGGGTCCATTTACAAAAATAAAGAGTCCATTTAAATTTACATGCCCATTGTTTCTAAAATATAAGGCCTGATTGGCCCGGTTACAATTGAATCCTAAATGCCCTAACCCTTTTTATTTCATGCGCAGCTGAAGGACCGTTGGATTGAGCAGATCCAACGGTATGGATTGCACATGGTTTATACATGGGATCCAGCTGGAGGAAGGCAAACGGTTCGTCATCTAGACCATAGATCAGAAAGCAATCCAACGGCCCATGATGCTCAACAACAGAGCACGCGCTTGACTTTCCAGTTACCATCGAGCGTTTCATCTTCTCCGGTGCTCTACTCGCCTTGATTGCTCCTCGCCGGCGTCGTTCAAGTCATTAGAGACATGCAAACAAAGAAACAAGAGCGGTTAATCCCTAAATTGAAAAATTAGCTAGAAAATGAGATTAGAACAGAAGCAAAAAAGGGAATAATCGATCCCTAAAATAGTGTCATAGCAAAGATCAAGCATTCAGAGGAAAAAATCAAGGATTTGTGCTTGGAATTCAAGCATTTCTTGTACTATAAATAGGATTGTAATTCTTTGTAACAGAGATGAACAATTTTTGATATGAATCATACACAATCACATACATACGTATAACATTCGAATATCCAGAAGTTGTAGCAATTCAGCAAGTGTATTCAAGCAATTCCAGTGAAATAAAGCAAATTATTCTGGTAATTCTTCCTTCCTATGTTCAATTTCGCTTTTAAATAAAGAAAATGGATTATTTTTACCTCTGCTTTATTGAAAACGCCACAGTGGTTCGATTCCGATGTAGCTCCAACGAAAAAATACGATTTGAGGGTCACTGGAATCTGGGAAATTAGGGTCTTCTGGGAAAATTCACCGCCGGCACGATGAATGTTCATCGTGTTCTTTATTTCTTGAAGAACACGAAGAACATATAAGAGGATTCAAATGGAGCCGAGTTTGATTCATTTTGGGGGGCGATGTATAAAATGATTTTGTTTATGATAAAGGCTTTATATACCAACCCGATGACCCGACATGTACCCGGCTATGACCCGCGCCCTACTTTCATGGGTCTTAGACCCCAACCCTTTAGTTTTAAATCCATTCAATTTCATCCATTTTCTTCTCAATTTGGCACTTAATTTTTAATTGTTTTCAAATTAACCCTCACATTTTGTTTTCTTTCAATTTAATCAACAATACAAAATTTTCTTTAAAGTAAAAATAATTATCCTTTTCTTTTATTTTAGCAATTATTTTTATTTTTAATTTAATTTAAGTAATTTTGTTCCTTTTTTTATATGTACATATATATGTGTGTAAAACCATAGGATTGGGGTCTTTAAAAACTAGAATAGAGATATGTATGCAATAAAATATTCTTCACACTTTCAATAAGATACGCTTAATTGTATTTAAATCTTAATAGTTAAAATGAATATAGATGTTCTTTAGTGTTTAATCACTGATTAGGTTTTAATAAAAACTTTAACATGTTTAATTTTCTCTGTTGGTTTGTTAAAAAGTGGAAACTTAATTAATGTGGTGTCTTATCAATCGGGAATGACGGGTTAGCGCTAGGAGTGTTGGCGGTGATTAATGTTCATTTCTCGAGCGATAAGGCCGTTAAAATAGATTTACATTCACTTAGCCGATAAATAAAGCGAAATCGTGTAAATTTGCAAATTCGAATTTTGAAAATATTTTTTGAAATCAATTAGGTACCAATTTTTTGGCGTTGTGGGGGTGCTAACCCTTCCCCACACGTAACCGACTCCCGAACCTATTTTCTATTGATTTCGTGGACCAAAATTGTTGTTTTAATAAATAAAATGTTTTATTAAAATAACCCTTATTTTGAAAGTGATCCAATCACACATTTTTTAAAAAAAATTGGTGGCGACTCTGTGTTTTCTTAAGTTTTCCAAATAATGTCAAAACCTTCCTAAAAAGGGGGTTGTGACAGCTTGGCAATTCCGCTGGGGACATTTGTTTTTAAAACAAAAGAGGACCAGGCCACAAATTATTTTCAAAAAATGTTTTTAGAAAAGGAATTTGCAAGTTCACAAAGGTTTCAATCTATTCGTCCGCTTAATGAATGTAATTCTATTTTACACATTTTAAAAAATGTTGCGAAAAGCTCTATTCCCGAGCTTCATCCAATTGTTAAGTGAGGGGAAAATGCTTTGCTCATGTCATAATATTGATTCTCCATATGAGCCTAGCAAGTAGCTTCAGGACTCATGTGCCTCATGTCTTCGTAAGGATACCGATCCTTCGAGAAGACATAGGAAGTGAGTCCTCCTAAGTTGAACTTGGTTCGTTTGAAGCCTATAATGGGTGAGAACCAGGGGCCTTGCTACCCTTAGTAGGGGACAACAAAGACAGCTCGGGTACCCTTTTAGAACCAGACTGTTTGGGAATTTAGAGCCTACCCCAATAGAGCAATGAAGAAAACCTAGGGTTTTGAGTCTGGTCAAAATCATTGCAGATAATCCGTGAAGACATGTCTTGGAGTGTTGGAATGTGCTGCCCAGAATTGTTCATGAAATTATTTTGGTCTCTTTGTGTTTTCCTAACTCTAATCATTTTCCTTCTTGTTTTTCTGTTTTGCATATTCATTCATGCAACATCATTCCATATTAGAAGAGGTTGATTCTCAAAATATTTGCTCAACTCTGAAAAGCTTTAGTCATGGATGAGAGGATTTTGAACAGCGAAGATGAGAATGCAAAAGTGCGATATTGGTCTGAGGTTAACCAACAAACATTTGGGGACAGTCTAGCAACCAATCATGAGATAGAGACTTTAGAATATGCCCACATTAGTATCAAACAGAACAACATGCAAGAGCTGCAGGAAATTTGGGAGCATTGTGATTACGAGACTAAGCAGTTGTTCCATGAAGTCTACGGTGATATAGTATATCTCCTTTATGTGAAGGTAGATGAGCCATTTCTCAAAGCTCTGGTTCAGTTCTAGAATCTCGGGTATCGTTGTTTCACTCTCAATGGAGATGATATGATGCCCACATTTGAAGAATATTTGGCTCTGTTCAACTCTCTTCCGTATCATGTTACAACACCTTGAGTGTGGGTTCTTGTTTTTAGTAGGTTTGGGTCAAGGGGTTGATACGGAAGAGAGGAGGCAGCTTTAACTTTCCTTGGTCAAGCATCAGAAATATAATTCCAATTCACCCCAAAAAATAGAAGAGAGTTGATCTCCTATCCATTGCAATTTATGGTTTAGTCATTTTTCCAAAGGTTTTAAGGAACATTGACGTGGCGTTACTTGATTTCCTTGAACATCTAAAGAGTGGAGTCAACCCAGTGCCGGCGGTACTTGCTAAAACCTTCATTTCTCTTAATGTTTGTCGAAAAATGGAGGGTGTGTGTTTTGGTGGAAGTGCTCCCTTCCTCCAGGTCTGGGCCCTTAGTCACTTCTGGAAGTGCCCAACATTAGCTCTATCAAATGTGTTTTCTCTGAACTTTTCTCCTCTCCGAGAGTTCTTGGCAAAAGAATGGCATGTTGTTAAGAAGAACAAGTGGATTGATATCTTTAAGGACCATCATGACGATGACATTAGATTGAGGGTTCCTTGGATGGGTCATACCAAAATCATATATAAGTGTGGGGATTTCAATTACCTAATGCTGGTAGGTCTATGGGGGAATTGGATGTACTCATTTGCTGGTATCTCGTCAGTTTGGATCTCGATAGTTCATCCCATTCACTACCGGTCTTGGTTCATCAGAATTTGAGTTCCAAGGAGAGTTCAAACAGAAGGTTCAGACAATCAGTGATGCATGGAACCACTGTTATCATATGGAGATAGAATCTGATAGTCATTGCATGTACACCCCAGACTATGATATTTGGAGGCATACGAGAGTAAATGACAAAGTCATAGCACCTACATCCAGACATGCCAAGTCTTTAGAAGAACACTTAAAGATAGTCCCCACAGAAGCTGACATCCTAAGAGAAGAGCTGAGAAGGGCCAAGTTGGAAATAGAAGCCCTACGAGAGCAAAACCAACGGGACATGTTTGATTCAAGCCTTGACGTGGAAAAGTATAAAGGGGAGACGAAACGAGTGATAAAACTATATGAAGACTTAGAAAGGAAGTTTGAAGTCCAAAGGGTTAATTTTCTCAAGTTTCAGACTACTGTTCGAAATGTTGATCTGAGAAAAACCCCATAACAATGGGAACAAGAAATTGAACATGCTGTGTGAAAGGAGAAAGAGCGTGGAAAGTTGAGAAGTACAGACGAGCCCTTGCTGAAGAAAAGATGAAAGGTAGGCTGGTAACTGAAAATGGAAATGGCAAACGAGTTCTTGAAAAGAAGAAAGAAAGTGTGGCTGCATGGAAAATGAAGTCCCATGACAACAAGATCCGTTTATTTAAGCTACAGACAGCACATGATAAGACTAATGAGAAGCTGAAGCAAAGCCAGGCTTATAGCGCAGAGTTGCAAGTCAAGGTAGATGACTTGAACCGTTCGCTGCATGAATTTTAGAACCATCAGACTTATACAGAACTCCAAGCCAGCCTAAATGAGAATGACTCCTTGAGAGAACAAGTGGAAGAAATGGATAATATCATTCAGGAGTACGGAAAAAAGATTTTGGTCCTTGAAGATATAGCTGATGGGGGAAATGACTATTGGTTTACTCATCTCCGAGACAATGCACGAAGGTTCCAGGAGCGAGATGAGTTTGACAGGACCGTCATGACTCAGGTTTAGGATGTGGCTCGACATGTTATGATGTTAGCCATTGAAGCTGCAACTCTTTGTCAGTACATCAAACCAGTAAGGGAGGTTGGACCAAGACTTATGTGGATTATCAAAGAAATCAAGGAATTAGGAGTTCGTGCAGAAAAGTATTTGTAGAAAAAATGAAATTTGATGTAATAAGGACCTTTTCATATTCAATAAAGAGCTGTTTCTTGAGTAGATATTTCATAGAATTGATGGCTCTTTGCTTGCATTCGCATTGCATCCTTTTTGTTTTGCTGCTTTACTTTGCATTTGTGCGATTACATATGGACATGCATCCATGACATAATAAGAATCTAACTTAAATAAAAAATATGATAGAAGTTTAAAATAGCAAAAAAAACTCACAAGTACGGTACCCGGTCTCAAGCCAGAGCAATGGAAGATAGAGTGATGGCCTTGGAAACTAGTCACAAAAGTACCCAGGACAGGCTAGACAAGCTGGAAACAGACCTGAAGCAGCAAATGGAATTAGTTTACTAGAAGACAGTTAGCTCAATTGCGGCAATACTGGGATTCAATGACCCAAATGCAGCAGAAGTTGGAGGGGAAACCAATGCTTTGCCCCAATTCCAGGGAATGACTTTCACCAATCCTGGAATACAAAAGGAAGCTTCAACACAAAAGGCTAAGTTGGCTCTCCATTTTGCTGAGTCCTCCGTCTGAAATGAGTTTAAGGCTAATACAGAAGAAGCTCACAACTATGAAGTACCCGACCTGGATGAGATTACCGATAAGGCTAAAACTGAAAAGAAATGGGAAGATCGTTATGAGAAGTTAGAATGAATGATTAAGTCTTTCCAAGAAGGGAATACTCATGGCGGAGTGGATGCCAAAGATTTAAGCCTGGTGACAAACCTGGTAGTACCTCCGAAATTCAAAATACAAAATTTTGAGAAGTGCAATAGAACTACATGCTCGTCAGCACATCTAACTATGTATTGCAGAAAGATGTTGATGTATCTTGATAACAAGAAGCTGCTCATTCATTACTTTCAAGACAGTCTAGTAGGGTCAGATGCACACTGGTACACGTAGCTAAGCCGGGTTAACATCAGATCATGGAAGGATTTATCCAGTGCTTTTAGTGAGCAATACAAGCATGTCTCATACATGATTCTAACTCGACTGGTCTTGCAAGGGATGGAACAAAAACGTCATGAGAGTTTCCGCCAATATGCGCAGAGATAAAGGGATGTAGTTGCTCAAGTTCAGCCACCATTACTAGAGAATGAAGTTACCCTAATGTTCATGGAGACATTAAAAGGTTCATTCTATGACCGCATTCTCAATCATGCAACTAAGAGCTAATTCTAGAAGCTATGAAAAATGGAAAGCTGGATAACGGAGAAACAAAAAAATCCTATAAAAAAGAGAAAGCGAAGTCAATGCCACAAATGTTTATAATCCCAATTTTTCAAAGGGCGTGGTCTTTAACAAGCCCAATG
Source organism: Hibiscus mutabilis (assembly GCA_019671005.1). Taxonomy (NCBI): domain Eukaryota; kingdom Viridiplantae; phylum Streptophyta; class Magnoliopsida; order Malvales; family Malvaceae; genus Hibiscus; species Hibiscus mutabilis. The sequence continues at coordinate 42,489 of JAGYYJ010001748.1, read as the reverse complement.
TCTCTGCTGCAGCTTCAGCAATTACAAACCCACCAATGGAAGAACGAAGATATCAAGGGAACTCAAAACCCTATTTTCCTCCAATTCCAATGACGCATGCCGAATTGTTTGCTGAATTGGTTAAATCCTAAATGGTGCTTCCAAGACATGTTCCTCCTTTCTCACCACCATATCCAGCATGGTACGATGAGAAGGAACAATGCGAATATCATGCAAGAGTTAGGGTTCACACCATCGAGAATTGCACCGCGTTCAAGAGGGTGGTAGATGATTTAAGAAAGTCTGGAATGTTGTCATTTGATATGTCGAAAGATAAGAGAAACCCTCTGCCAAATCATCAGAAAGCAGGAGTTAATGCAATCATGGAGGAGGAAAACAAGAGGATTAAGAAACATGTTGCTGAGGTCAGAGCACCTATGAGATGGGTATGGGCTCAAATAGTGGCAGCTGGGATGCTGGAAGGAAAAGCCCAGGATATGGAAATTGAAGATGGATTGTTTTGTGAGTATCAAAAAGAGAGAGGACACGAGATTGAACGTTGCTTAGAGTTCAAACAGTTGGTCCAAGACAAGATAGATGAAAGAAAACTAGAGTTTCTTGAGAAATAAAACAAGGAGTGCATGTTGGACATTTGTACATTGAATGAGTCATCTTCTAGAAGCAATTATTCTAGAATGAAGCCGTTAGTTATCAAGGCTAAAGCAAGAGTTGGTGAGCCTGCAATGGGAGTAATCCCGCGACTTGTAATTAAGGCACCAACCTCATTTCTATACAAGGATAGCAAACAAGTCCCTTGGAAATACACTTGCACAGTGGCGGCCCCCGGAAGGATCGCTTATCGAAGAAAAAGCAAAGGATAAGCCAGTCAATGAAGTGAGTCATTTCACAATGAGCAAAAGGCTTTATTCCCAACCGACAGCTGAGGACAGAGACGCCGCGCAGAGAAAGGCTGCTACTGAAGAATTAGAAAAAGAAGATGATAAAGATTTCTTCAAAGAAAAACCAACAGTATACCACGGGCCAGTGAAGGAGTCAGAGGCTCAAGAATTCTTGAAGATTCTAAAACACAGCGAATATAGCGTAGTGGAGCAACTCTACAAGCTTCTGGCTTTAATTTCTATGCCATCGTTACTGCTGAAATCTGAGGGCCATCGTAAGGCCTTGCTAAAGATTTTGAACTGAATGTTCGTATCAAAGGAAATCACAACCGAAAAGATGGATATGTTAGTCAGTAACATTGCTGTCAATAACTTTATTTTATTCAATGACAAATAAATACCTGGAGAAGGAAGGGGGTTGTGAAAGCTCTACACATCACCACAAGATGCAAAGGGTATATGCTACAGGGCGTTCTTATTAATAACGGGTCGACCTTGAATGTTCTGCCATTAGCAACACTAAAGAAGCTGCCTATAGACAGCTCTCATATGAGATCCTATCAAAATACAGTAAAAGCGTTCGACAGAACTTAGAAATATTTGTTGGGTAAAATTGAAGTGCCTTTGCAGATCGGACCATCAACCTTTGATGTTGAGTTTGTGTTCATGGACATTAGGCCCAGTTATAGATGCTTGCTTGGGTACCCATGGATTCATACAGCGGGAGCAGTCCCTTCTATCTTACATCAAAAGTTGAAATTTGTGATGGATGGCCAATTGATAACTGCAGGTGTAGAGGAAGAAATCATTGCATCAGTGCCTACTGATGCACCCTTTATCGAGATTGATGAGGGTGCGCTCGAATGTCACTTTAGGACACTAGAGCTAGTCAATGTGACCTTTGTCACTGAAGGAAGTAAGGTGTCCGAACTAGAATTATCTAGCTGTGCAAAAATGCAAGTTAAACAAACTCTAGGAAAGATAGCTGAAGTTGGAAAAGGATTTGGAAAGAGACACCAAGGGAGGCTGTATCCCATGGTAATCCCATTAAAGAATGATCGGTTTGGCTTAGGTTTCAAGCCTAACAATTGGCAAATGAGAGCAGAAATAAGGAAACGCCAGGAAAGAAGACAGGCAAGGCTGAACAGAAAGGAAATTAAGTGGGAACCGATGACATTTCCACCCCTGAGCCATAACTTCATATTCGGGGCCTGTTGGATCCAGGTGCCCTAGTTAACGAGGGAGAGAAAGGAAAGAATAATTTTTGTGAAGCGTTTGAGAAGCTGAGCATCAACGTTGTGGCAGACGAGGAAGAAGAGAACAAATACCTGTCTAAGATTAGCCCTTGCTCTGAACTTGACAATTGGACTGCTGAAGAAATTCTTGTAGTCTTTAAGACAGTTTCAAAGTAATTCTCGAAACCCACCATTTTGCCTTTAGACCCGAAGGCAATTAGGGATCTTATGTAAAGGGTCAATGTCAAACTTTATAATTCGAATTTCAATAATGATACATTCTCTTTCTTCCAACAAATCTTGTTTGGCAAACTCTTCTCCATAAATAAAACTTAGAGACAAAACTAAAACATTTTTTTCCATTTCATCCCTTTTTCTCTGTATATATCTCTGTCCCTTTTCTTTGAATTACCCTTATGCTTAGAAGAAGTTGATGATGTTGATAATGAAGAAGAATATGACTTGCCCAGAGATTTGCTCAAGATGGAAGAAGGAGAGGAAAAACATATTCTTCCGTACAAGGAAGAGTTAGAAATACTGAATATCAGTACTAAAGAAGAGAAACGAGAGGTGAAGGTTGGCACCACTATTACAGACCATACTCGACAAAGCCTGATTGAGCTCCTAAAAGAATTCAAGGATATCTTCACTTGGTCATATCAAGATACTCCGGGGCTTGACACTGACATCATTGTACATCGGCTTCTAATAAAATTAGAATGCGAACCTGTAAAGTAGAAGCTTAGGAGGATGAAAGCAGTTATGCTCCTAAAAATTAGGGATGAGGAAAAGAAGCAGTTTGATGCAGGATTTTTAAAGGTAGCTAAGTATCCAGAATGGGTGGCCAACATTGTCCTAGTTCCCAAGAAGGATGGAAAAGTGCGCATGTGTGTTGACTATAGAGACCTCAATAGAGCAAGCCTCAAAGACAATTTCCCATTACCACACATAGACACGTTAGTGGATAACACAGCTGAACATACCCTTTTCCCTTTCATGGATGGGTTTTCTAGGTATAACCAGATTAAAATGTGCCCATAAGATATGGAAAAAACCACCTTCATAACACTTTGGGGAATTTTTTGTTATAAATTAATGCCCTTTGGTTTAAATAATGCAAGAGCAACTTACCAAAGATCCATGGTTACTCTTTTCCCTGATATGATGCATCAAGAAATAGAAGTCTACATGGATGATATGATCATCAAATCCCGATATGAAGATGAGCATTTGGTGAATTTAAAGAAACTCATTTAAAGGCTAAGGAAGTTCCAGCTAAAGCTTAACCCAAACAAATGCACATTTGGGGTCACATTAGGAAAACTATTGGGCTTTGTGGTGAACATGAGAGGAATTGAGATTGATCCGGACAAAATTAAGGCCATACAAAATCTCCCACCACTTCAAACATAGAAGGAGGTTCGAGGTTTCTTGGGGAGGTTAAACTACATCACTCGTTTTATCCCTTAGTAAACTAACAGGTGTGATCCAATTTTCAGACTACTCATAAAGAATAACCCAAGGACTTGGAATGAAGAATGCCAGGCGGCTTTAGAAAAGATCAAAGAGCAGTTAACCAACCCTCTCGTATTAGTACCACCTGTTTCAGGGAGGTCCTTAATCATTTATTTAACGGTGCATAAAAATTCTATGGGCTGCGAATTAGGGCAACATAATGATACTGGAAGGAAAAAAGGCTATATATTACCTGAGCAAGAAGTTCACTAATTGTGAAACCAGATATTCTTCAATTGAAAATCTATGTTGTGCTTTGGTATGGGCAGCTAAAAGGCTCAAGTAGTATATGTTATATCACACTACGTGGCTAATCTCAAAATTAGATCCTTTAAAATTCATGATAGAAGCTCTAGCCTTATCGGGAAGATTAGCACGTTGGCAGATGTTACTATCAGAATTTGATATCCAGTATGTGAGCCAAAAAATAATAAAAGGGAGTGCCATAGCTGACTTTTTGGCAAGTCGCGTTTGTGATGATTATGATGCATTAAATTTTAATTTCCCTGATGAAGACTTGATGTGTGTCTCAGAAAATGATGAGGCTCCAACAGAATCTTGGGTTATGAACTTCGATGGTGCGGCAAATACATTAGGACATGGTATAGGGGTAGTTTTGGTTTCGACAAAAGGAGACTATTACCTTTTACTAGCTGATTAAGATTCTTCTGCACTATTAACATGGCAGAATACGAGGCTTGTATAATGGGTCTAAGAGAGGCTATACAAAGGAAAATTCGTACTCTAAGAGTTTTTGGGGACTCTGCATTGGTCATTTATCAGATACGTGGTGAATGGGAGACAAAAGATGCAAAATTGGTAGAATACCACAAGTTGGTCCTTGAGTTGACCAAAGAATTTGATGAAATCATTTTCAAGTATCTCCTAAGAGAGGACAACCAAATGGCTGATGCTTTAGCCACTTTAACAACCATGTTTAAAGCAAATGAAAGTTCTGAGATGATTCCCATTAGGTTACATATGCTAGACTCTTCAGCCCATTGTTATAATGTGGAAGAAGAAATAGATGGTTTGCCATGGTACCATGACATCCTGCAATATGTAAAATTTCAACAGTACCCACCGCAAGCTACAGAAAATGAGAAGAAAATGATCAAGAATATAGCATCAGGGTATGTCCTTGATGGAGAAACTTTATACAAAAGAAGTCGAGATCAAGTTTTTCTGAGATGTGTGAGTGCAAAAGAAGCTCGATTAATTATGGATAAAGTTTATGAAGGAGTTTGTGGAACTCATCCCAGTGGCTTCATCATGGCAAGAAGAATCATGAGCTTTGGGTACTATTGGTCAACTATAGAAGGAGATTGCATTAATTACTCTCGCAAATGCCATAAATGCCATATCTACGCTGACAAGGTTCATACGCCACCTCAACCTCTTTATGTTATGACAGCTACATGACCTTTTTCCATGTGGGGCATAGATGTTATCGGATAGATTCACCCTAAAGTGGCAAACGAGCATCGTTTTATCTTGATAGCCATAGACTACTTCACGAAGTGGGTAGAAGCAGCTTCGTATGCAAATGTCACCAGGTCCACGGTTTGCAAATTCTTAAAGAAAGAAATCATTTGTTGGTATGGCCTACTAGAAAGCATCATTACTGACAATGCTTCCAATCTGAATAACAGGATGATAAGTGAGGTCTGTGAGCAGTTCAATGTCAAACATCATAATTCTATGGTATATCGCTCAAAGATGAACGGAGCAGTGGATGCTGCAAATAAAAACATTAAGAAGATAGTTGCACAAATGGTTGATACTTATAAGGATTGGCATGAGAAGCTACAGTTTTCCTTATATGCCTATCGAACTGCAGTAAGAACTTCTACTGGGGCAACACCATTTTCATTGGTGTATGGGATAGAAGCTGTATTACCAATTGAAGTTGAAATACCATCACTCTGTGTCTTGATGGAAGCAAAGTTGGAAGAAGCATAATGGGTTCAAGCAAGATATGACCAGCTAAACTTAATTGAAGAGAAAAGATTGAAAGCACTGTGTCATGGGCAAATGTATCAAAGAATGATGATAAAGGCTCACGAGAAGAAAGTTTGCCCGAGAGAATTCAAAAAAGGTGACTTGGTACTAAAAAAGAAGTTATCAATCCAAAGCGATTCCTGGGGAAAACGGGCACCAAATTGGGAAGGACCTTACATTTTAATAAAGATTTTCTCAGGTGGGGCGTTAATTTTGGCTGAAATGGATAGAGATGAACTTCAGAGTCCGATAAACTCAGATTCAGTCAAAAATTATTATATCTAAAGAGGAAGAAAAAAGAAAAAAGAAAGAAAGAAAGAAAAAAGAAGAAAAAGAAAAAGAAAAAGAAAAAGAAAAAGAGGTTCAAAATGAAAACCCGCAAAAGGACGTTTTGAAACCAAATGAGGACCTAAGTTGAAAACCCATAAAATGCGTCTTAGGTAGTTAATAACCAGGGAGATTCTCTCGGGAACGTAACACAGATGAGTTATGAACTTTCTCGCATTGTCACCATTGTCGAAGTCTGCTCAGCATGGGTAACATTCAAGATATCTCACTGTGTTTTGACAATAGGAGTTTTGGTCATTGATGTTTGAATATTTGTAACTTCTTTTCTATTTGCCACAATATTGATGAAGTTTTGTTTCTTAGCCCTCATTTCCTTGTTTACACCATTTCCCTTTTTTTCGCATAAGCATCTTGCATTGAAATGAGAATTAATAAATTTGACATCACTTGAAATATACAAAAGATTTTTGGGTATTACTTTGAAATTTTCCTAAAAGGGTATTGGAACTATGAGGTATTTCGTGGTTAAATTTGGAGCTTAGGGCATAAAGAGCAGCAAACATACAAAGAGATTCAAGATGGAAATAGGTTTTGCTGCAAAAATTTCCATTCGAAGATCTCTACGGAAGACCCTCAAGAGATGTTTTGACATTACCCTAAGACAGCATGTTGCAAAACAGAGATGCTTACACGAGATAGTTTGTTTTCTACAACAATAAGAACAATTTTACAAATGTTGGAGGAAATAGCTAAGGATATGAGACATTGGGAGAACAACAGGATTCTAGGAAGCTTGTCATGATAACTTGACAAAGGCTAAAAGAGTATAGAAGAATATAAGGATAAAGTCAATCCGTTCAACCAAGAATACAAGATAACTGGATTGAGTAGGCAAATGTGAAAAAGATCAAAAATGTTCTCAGTGAAGCAAAAAGTACTAAGAATGAGAATGGAAAAGAAGAGACGATGAAGATGACTATCAATGATTATGTTGTCAACCACCGTAATTTTTAGATGATTTTCCACGTATTAATGATGGCAAGCCTAAGCATCCCCCATATATCCCCACAGAGTTTCGCTCTTAGGTATCCTAGCAACTCTATACACTTTGCAAAAAGCTTTCCTGTTTGAAACATCAAGGCAGAAGTCACAAGAAAAGATGAATGAAGCTATGGCATTAAACCTATGGTACAACATGGTGGTGTTTTGGTGAACTCCAAATCAAATGACGCGTCCTACAACCCCGAGGTTAAGAGTAGGCAATGGTGAAGATTACTTTCCAAGGAATGGTTATGGAATTTTACAACAAGAAAATGGTGAAGTCAACTAGTTTTGAAAGATGGGCTAGTGCAAGCTTACTTGCTCATTGTGATCCTAATAACATGGTGCAAAGCCTTTCAGTGTAGAGAAATGAAAGAAATTCATAATGTTTCTTCTGATGGGATGGACCAGAATAGTCACTTACCATCTGTTGCCAGAGTTGAGAAAATGTTTGAGATGATATGATTCAAGAAAACTAATTTTGATAAAAAGATTATAAAAAGCAAAAGAGACATGCATTCATGTTTTAGACATCCTTAGGGGCATGATCATCATAAATGCATCATATGTCAGATTTTTTTACAGGTGTGAAAGTTTTTTTTTGCAAAAGAACCCGCTTATCCATCCAAGCATAAGGAGGATGGAACCTTTTTCAATCTGCTTATCGATTCGAGCATGAGGAGAATAGAACCTGCCAATTCGTTCAGGCATTTGGAGAATAGAACCTGCTTATCTATTCGAGCATAAGGAAAATAGAACCGGCCTATCTGTTCGGGCATTTGGAGAATGGAACATGTTTATCTATTCGAGCATGAGGAGAATAGAACCTGTCTATCCGTTCGGGCATTTGGAGAATGGAACTTGCTTATCTATTCGATCATGAGGAAAATAGAACCTGTCTATCCGTTCGGGAATTTGGAGAATAGAACATGCTTATCTATTCGAGCACGAGGAGAATAGAACATGCCTATCCATTCGGGCATTTAAAGAATGGAACCTGCTTATTTATTCGAGCACAAGGAGAATAGAACTCGCCTATCTGTTCGGGCATTTGGAGAATGGAACCTACTTATCTATTCGACCACGAGGAGAATAGAACCTGCCTATCCATTTGGGCATTTGAAGAATGGAACCCGCTCATCTATTCGAGCATAAGGAGAATAGATGTAAAACCCCCTACCTCGGGTTAGTAGCAAACCGGCTCAGGAGCGTTACTTAAGCAAGGGCAAGGCAATACAATAAAAGTAAGCAAGCAACAAGGCAAGGATTGATAAATCATCCCTACTAGACGAGTTACTTAACTAGTAAGCAACTAAGCATACTTACTTAACAAACAAGCAAACTCACATTTTGATTTTCATTTCATCATAGGTTACTACATTATCAATACAATTAACTTCATTTTAACCCTAACATTCAAATGAACTAAGTGTGCAACATAATTCCATTTCATTACAATGTTCCTTAGTTTAATACATTTAACATCTCATACCTATATTGCTAAACTTGATTATTGAACATACATTTGCATGAACTTGTTTCAAATCAAGCCATACACATTCGACAATTCACTATACTAATACAAGATACATACAACAAGGCATGTTCACACACAAGTGACCATATAATTCCAAGACTTTCGAATGGCTCAAGGTAAAATATATCAAATACTTGATCATTCCAATATATAATCATCTATGCGCAGCAAATCCTTTCCATTACATGTAATCTAAGTTCATTACATACTTGTCACTAAGTTCATAACATAGTAGGCTCATTCAAGAACAAGAACATATATAGATATACAAGTTTCAAGAATTCCAAAATGCATGATCAAGCTAAACTCTATACAATCTAGTGCCACCAATCTAGAAGATATACAAAACAAGCATGAAACCATACTTATGCAATGCTTGTGTCTTGCTTTGAGCTCAAGGTAACAAGCTTCAAGATCAAGCAACACTTGAATCCTTTATCCTGTAGGTTGAGAAGAATGAAACAATAGTGATAAGTACAAGAATGTACTTAGTGAGGTAGTAACTAGTTCTAACCATTTATTATTTCAAGTTAAGTGTCAATTAAACAAGAATGATCCTAACTAAGGATTTCAAGCATTAGAGTGATCCTAGCTAAGGATTATAGCATTCGGCTAGTATAGGATACAAGAAACATGGAATCATACTTCATGCTTTCATATCAAGAATCAAGCAAATCATACTTACATAACAAGTAGTCAAGTAAGTCATGCTTACATGACAAGTAACATACAATTTATGACTTTCATGTCAAGTAACATTCAATTCATGGCTTTCAAGACAAGTAACATGTGATATAAGATTGTTATTAATTAAACAACCCCCTTGGTACTTAGTTTGTATAGGTAATCGAGTATACAACCAACTGTTGCCACAAGATGCACCGTAGTGCTGGTCAACCCTCCTACTATTGCCAAAGACCACCCTGACACAATGAGCTCTAGACTCTAAGGCATGCCTTTTTACCTAGTCCAACTAGCTACCAAGGTTGTTCAATTTAAGCCATTTATACAAGTATTTCAAGTTCAAGATCATGTTAAGCAAGTTCATTTCATACTAGGCCCTTAGGCCAATTGAGCCATAGCTCACATATCATGTAATTCTCATGTGTTCATTTCATCAAGTAGGATAACATTACAAGCAAGTTCTTTAAGTCATTTGGTCTCATGCCATATCACGCATTCAATCACCAATGTTACCACTTAATCATGCTTTGCAATCGAATTGAACATGTATTCAAGGATGTGATCAAGTTTCATGCATTACTTCAATTATTCTTCCCTTATTAAGTCAATTTAAACATCGCAAGTATATAGACATGCAACTACTGGTTAGGACCTAGTCCTAACCCTAGAAACAACTACACTCACAATACTCCAAGCTTAGCTAGTCTTGGATCCACTCTCCTTTGTTCTTGGCTTTAGGATGTTCCACTTTTTCCTCATCCACCAAATTCACTCCTGGTTCTAACACATTACACAAGTACATACATGTTAAAACAAGTTCACAAAATCATTCAATCAAGGCAATGTTACAAGTACACAACATATACAAATCTGGCAGCATGTTCATATATTTTCTTTAATATACATAACTACAATTATCTTATACTTTAATTCATGTAATACATGGCAGTAACCAATGCCCCAAAACTGTTTACAATATAGTTTCCAAAACTGCCACAAAATAGTGTACAATTACCTAAACTATTGTTACTAGGCAGCATGTACTCTGCTCACTTAAATATGCATAACTTTCATTCCGTACGTCGGAATTTCAATTGGTTTACACCATTGGAAAGCTAACGTAATTTTCTTTCTAACCATATAGGCCTTTAATTTTATTTCTTTTCCAATTAATACATTTTTTAACTTAAAGAAAAGGTAATTTACAACACTGGACAGTTTGTGTTGTCCCTAGTGTTTCTTCTCTACAATTCATTCTAGAATCTAGAATTCAGTTCTGTTTTCTCCTAATGAATTTAGACATGTCAAGTCATTGTCCATAAAAATTTCAGCCTTAAATTCATTTTATAAAATTTATGGTGATTTTTCAAATTTACTGCCCAGAACAGAGTATTCTGGGCAGATTACACTAGGTTGAGTTTATAGTTTCATAACTCATTTTAACAAGGTTCTATCATTGTAATTCAATTCATTTTCATGTTCTTACATGTCAAGATCAGTCTAATTCACCTAGAAATGTGCTTAAAATAGGGCATTATCATGTTAAATCCAATTTGATCTATTTGATCAACATTATACTTCTAATTCATCAATTGAGCAGTCCATTACCTAGTTTTAACTAATCCAATTAGGTGCATTCATTTTCCAGAAAGTTATCTACTCTATTCATGCCTCAATTAATCTACCAACATGATCAAAACAGGGATTTACATTCAATTAGCATGCTTAAACATTTTCACTAGTAAAACAGTCCCAATTCAAAACTGTTTTCAACCATATACATTGTCTTTATCAAATTGGCTACTAGCTTTCACAATTTCAAGTTCAATTAGAAGCTAACATGATCCTAACATACATAACAATCATCCAAATCAATCTAGGAAACAATGACATCAAAATCTCAAGATTTAAACATCTTATAACATGTAAGAGTCAAGCATTATACCTTCTCCAAGATAAATTTGATCAAGGCTAAATCAAGAAGCTTGAATTGAAGGTGGTGTATGAAGCTTTTCTCTCCCCTTTCTCTCTCAAGCAATTCGGCTATGGAGGATTTTTGGGAGGAAGATGACATTATTTTTGTTCATTATTCCCCCTTAGCTGTGGGTCATCAACTCAATAGGCACATGTTCTCACCAAATGAGAACATTTGTCTAGGCCTTTAATTTTAATTCCATTTGCATGCAATCTTTATAGCTTTGCTTGTTCACAATTTCATCATTCTATTTAAGCCTTCTAGTTTAATTTCAATTCAATTTGGTTCTAATTTCACTTATTTGATCTTAAGGATAGCTAATGTTCTTTTTTATTTAATTTGATTAGCTCATAATTCAATTAGCCTATAGTTTAGATTGTGGTAACTTTCCTAGGCCAATTTTAGGGTGTTACAATAGAACCTGTCTGTCTCTTCAGGCATCGACGGTTTGGTAATTGGTGAAAATTAGTGTCATTTTGTTCTTTGTTCTATTCTTATTTCACCGGAATGACCAAAAAGGGGCAGCTGTTGTCACTGAATTTTCTCCTAACTTTTTTACTTTCATTGTCATCTCCGATTTAATAGTATTCTATTGGTGTTATTACATCGTTAGTGTTACATTGTAATTAGTATAATTGCTATATGTTAGTGTAATAAAATATTAGGGTAGTAATTAGTATTAGAATATAATTTTGTTAATATGCTTAGTGTATTATAGTTAGTATATTTGTTAGTATGGTTAATATAAAGCCCAAAATATAAAATGCACAGCCCATTTATAAATATCCATTAAAATACATAGGGTCTATTTACAAAAATAAAGAGCCCATTTAAATTTACATGCCCATTGTTTCTAAAATATAAGGCCTGACCAGTTACAATTGAATCCTAAAGGCCCTAACACTTTTTATTTCCTACACAGCTGAAGGATCGTTGGATCGAGCAGATCCAACGGTATGGATTGCACACAGTTTATACACAGGATCTAGCTAGAGGAAGGCAAACGGTTCGTCATCTAGACCATAGATCAGAAAGCAATCCAACGGCCCATGATGCTCAGCAACAGAGTATGTGGATCATCACTCGCGCGTGGTAGTCACGCGCTTGACTTTCTAGTTACCACCGAGCGTTTCATCTTCTCTGGTGCTCCACTCGCTTCGATTGCTCCTCGCCAGCGTCGTTCAAGTCATTAGAGACATGCAAACAAAGAAACAAGAGTGGTTAATCCCTAAATCAAAACATTAGCTAGAAAACAAGATCAGAACAGAATCAAAAAAAGGAATAATCGATCCCTAAAATAGTGCCATAGCAAAGATCAAGCATTCAGAGGAAAAAATCAGGGATTTGTAGTTGGAATTCAAGCATTTCTTGTACTATAAATAGGATTGTAATTCTTTGTAACAGAGATGAACAATTTTGATACGAATCACACGCAATCACATACATACGTATAGCATTCAGAAATCCATATGTTGTAGCAATTAGGCAAGTGTATTTAAGCAATTTCAGTGAAATAAAGCAAATTATTCTAGTAATTCTTCCTTCCTATGTTCAATTTCGCTTTTAAATAAAGAAAAGGGATTGTTTTTACCTCTGCTTTATTGAAAACGCCACTGTGGTTCGATTTCGATGTAGCTCCAGCGAAAAAATACGATTTGAGGGTCATCGGAATCAGGGAAATTAGGGTGTTTTGGGAAACATCACCGCCAACAACAGCGGCCGGCACAGTGGACGTTTATCTTGTTCTTCATTTCTTGAAGAACACGAAGAACATATCAACGGATTCCAATGGAGCCGAGTTTGATTTATTTTGGGGGATGTATAAAATGATTTTGTTTCTGATAAAGGCTTTATATACCAACCCGATGACCCGACCCGTACCTGGCTATGATCCGCGCCCTACTTTCATGGGTCTTAGACCGCAACCCTTTAGTTTTAAATCCATTCAATTTCGTCATTTTTCTTCTCAATTTGGCACTAAATTTTTAATTGTTTTCAAATTAACCCTCACATTTTGTTTTCTTTCAATTTAATCACCAATATAGATTTTTATTTAAAGTAAAAATAATTATTATTCTCTTTTATTTTAGCAATTATTTTGATTATTAATTTAATTTAAGTAATTTTGTTCCTTTTGTTTTTATATGTACATATATATATATATGTGTAAAACCATAGGATTAGGGTCTTTAAAAACTAGAATAGAGACATGTATGCAGTAAAATATTCTTCACACTTTCAATAAGATACACTTAATTGTATTTAAATCTTAATAGTTAAAATGAATATAGATGTTTCTTTAGGGTTTAATCACTAATTAGGTTTTAATAAAAACTTTAACATGTTTAATTTTCTCCGTTGGTTTGTTAAAAAGTTAAAACTTAATTAATGTGGTGTCTTATCAAGCGGGAATGGCGGGTTAGCACTAGGAGTGTTGGCGGTGATTAAAGTTCATTTCCCGGGCGATAAGGCCGTTAAAATAGATTTACATTCACTTAGCGGACAAATAAAGCGAAATCATGTAAACTTGCAAATTCCAATTTTTCAAAATATTTTTTGAAATCAATTAGATACCAATTTTGGGCGTTGTGGGGGTGCTAACCCTTCCCCCCACACGTAGCCGACCCCCGAAACTATTTTCTATTGTTTTTCGTGAACCAAAATTGTTGTTTTAATAGATAAAACATTTCATTAAAACAACTCTTATTTTAAAAGTGATCCAATCACACTTTTTTAAAAAAGATTGGTGGTGACACCGTGTTTTCTTAAGTTTTCCAAATAATGTCAAAATGTTCCTAAAAAGGGTTGCGACAGAACGAATTTACAAAACTTGTTTTCCCAAAGCGGCAAAAACAAACTGGGTAGCATTGGTACGTCCTTCCGGAGCGGTAATGGATAGGCCAGATGGTAAGCCATTCATTCGTCTGAAGCAGTAATGAATAGACCCAAATAACTTGTTTTCTTGAAATGACAGAAGACAAAACCGAAGAATACATGTTTGTCTAAAATGGCAGCGAGCAAGTCAGATGTCCTCAAATGGTAGGTGAACTCATTTCCTGGAGTGGTAAAGGTGAATGCACTGTTGTGTTCCTCCGAAATGGCAGGAAACAAATGGTCGCTCTCGCCATAAAGATTCTATTCTTCTTGGACCTATATGGATAAGCTTTTCGACTTTTCGGTTCGAACATTCTTGAACTGCATGCGTTTGCCTCTTTTGCTCTGAGGTTTTGGTGTGGTGCGTTTGAAATCCTTCGCATGATATCCTCGAGTTGTGAGTATTTTCCTCATTCATTCTAAAACCCTAATATGAAGAGTTTGTACTCCTTCTCCTGAAATCCTTTCTTGGACTTTCACTTCGTTGTTTACTCATCTTCTTAGGAGATATCTGACCTATCTTTCAAATATTTTGGACTCTCGGTCACTTCCTTCTTCTTGGTCCATCAATCTTGATCTTTTCTTAACTTCCTATTCATTTCTTTGTAATGGTGGTTCCTCGTCTCACATTCGGGTTCAACCTTTTATCCCTCATTCCCTTGAGTTCTTGAACCTTTTTGCTCTAAAGTGCCTTTACAGGTTTTCTTTTTCAGATATTTTATTTATTTCTTCTTCTTCTTCTTCTTCTTCTTCTTCTCTTCTGGGTGCCCTTACGAGTTTTCACCTCTAGTCCCTTAGATTTCAACACGAGAGGCATTCGTTGTCATTTCTCAATAGGTTTTGTATCTGATGTCCTCCCGCCTTAGCTTTGGCGGATTTCCTTTCACGTCCTAAATAGAGTGTTAGTTTTATCTTGCTTCCTTGACTTGTGTTTAAGATCGCGAGTTCCTCTGAAACTTCTAACTTTTTCAAGGCTGGATCTTCAGACTACGAGTTCTTCTATGCACTAATTTCTATTGTGTTGGCATCTTAGCATCATGCTCGGGTGGTTTACTGAGAGCCTAAAGGTTTTGATGGGAAACAAAACGGCTTTTGAAGCTTAAAAACTACTCTCCTTGTTATAAAAGTCTTTGATCTTTCACCAAAACTCAAGGTCTAGAGTGGTTCTTCTCAAAGTTCTTCATTCGTCGAGGTCCAAAATTATCAAAGGTGAAAGCTGCTCTCCTCACGTCGGATTTCTTCAATCTTTGCAAAATGTTGAAGAATCATGGATCTTTCTCATTTTGAACTTCTTATATTATCCACAAATATTTCACCTCTTCTTCAGGTTCATCTCATCATGAACTTCTCATCTTTCTATCAAGGTTGATGTCTGAATAGTTTTTCTCATCATAAACTACTCATTCTCTCGGACGAGCTTTTCTTGTTATAGACAATTCCCTCTTGTCTAAGCAAGTTCTTCTCCATAGGCACTCTTCAAATCTTTGTTGGGCGAGTTTTTTTCTTTGGGGACTCATCGTCTTTACTAAGATCTACCTCTCCAAATGGGCAGCTTCAGGTCCAAACCTTTTCTAACCTTTGAATCTGTTAAAAGCCACCAAAATGATCTGAGGATATGACTTACCATGATCCTAACCTAGGGATGTCTAACTACATATGATGCATGAATTATGACATTTTTAGAGATGCTGGGGAAGCATTCTATCTTTCTGGTTGATCACCCCTTAACTTCCATAGCTTTCTGTCTTCGTTCAATCTTCACTTGTATCTTATCTTGAAAGGAAATTACTAGTCTATACTGATTTGACTAAGATCCGACTTCCAAGCACTGTCCCACTCAACTTGGCTTCGTTCTTTTCCCTTCATTGACTTCTCATGATGATTTTTCTTCACTCTCAAAATTGGGGTGAACACTGCTCCTAAATCTTCTGAACCTTTCCTATTTTTATAAGGTCTGATCTTCATTTTTTTTATTGAACCTTCCTCATTTGTTCCTTCTTGAAAGAAGATGCTGACTTTCACCGGTCAGAATAACATTGCCCTTACTTAACTTGGGCTTAAACATTGCCTCTTCATGGACTCTTCAAGATAAGCCTTCTACAATATCCTTATTCGGGTGAACTCATGCCCCTTTGATTTCCAAATTTTCCTCATTCCCAAATCTCTAAACGGTCCTAGCGTGTAAGATCTTGCTATTGTTCTCTTTGTAGTCACTGACAAATTATGCTATGTCAACCATGTAGACCCTTGATCCGAAGCTGTGCAGAAAAACCTTCATTGTCAACTGTTAAAAAATATCCAAAATAGTGACATCACCGTCACTCTTAAAGAAAATGCTCAAGCCATAAATCCTCTACGTGAACAAAACCATCTCCGTGACCTCATCCGAGTGTGTTGGTATGCTCCCATGAAAAAGGCGGTGTTATCCCCACGACTCTCAATCAAACCTTTTCCCCAATCTTCACTCATTTTGGCTAAGGTTCTAAGCTCCAATGGATAATCCTAGGACTTCGACTGCTTTGTGTAAACCCAATACTTATGAACACTCTTCTGATTAAGCAAGTGGTATACTTCTCAACCGTAGACATCAAGTCTTTTATGTTAAAAGTGAAGCAACAGAAAGTAGGATTCCAAAACTAGAAGATGGCTCAGAACGAAGGCCGATTAACTCAGACATACATCAAGCACGCAGTGTCACTATAACTCTCATAGAACTAACTTTGCAACCGTCAATCCCATCCTTCCTAGATTCGCTTCAACTCTCACAACTCGTTTTACTGTAAGGCGACATAAGTATACCCCGCTCACGTGGTGACCTGTTGCATTGTATCCTTTGGTTGACTTCTGACCGATGTCAAATGGTTTATCCGTTGACCCTTTTCTTACCTAACCTTAGCAGTACTCCATTTCTTTCTCAGGTTCAATGGTTTCCTATCTTTGACCCACTGGTATGATCCTACTCTTATCTCATTGCTAGGCCGAAGACATGCCCCATGAGTCTTCAAATTTTCAAGAGAATTCAATCTTTGTTTTTCTGAGCCAACCAAGGCCTTATAGTAGATACTCTTTTTGGTTTCTTGAATCGTGTAGCAGGCGAGGGCTTGTTATTATTCTTGTCAGAATCGCTGACAGATTTGCGCTAGGCTGACCATGTACATATCTGGTCTTGCGCACCAAACTCTATTCCCAAAGTGCAGAGAGATCTTACTCTTTTTATTTCTTCTATTTCTTTTCTATACTTTTCGTTTATACATTGTTTTCTAATCAATATTTCAACTGATGATGGGTTTTGAGTTATTATAAAAAATCAAAATTAATGATAAAATAATAGAATGCCTCGGATATTAAATGCAAGAGCGTCTTAGATTTGATCCCTGATGATCAACAGTTTACCTTTGAATGTTTTGGCGATATTTGCAAAATTGCTCTTAGATTACTCGGTTCATCCTCATGATTATGGTACTTGCTTGATCTGTTTGAAAACTACTCCTCCTAGTTCTCATTATATTTCTCCATAAAAAAGTTTAAGCTTTCTGACTTTTATTTAACCCATGGAATGCGGACAATGTCATTCTAAGAATTTTTAAACTTAAGTTTATACTTCTGATTATAATTAACATTGTGTCAGTGTCCTCAAGGATTCATCTCTGACGCTAGGGTATTGAACAGGTGGAGCATAGCTCCTTATTAGATTCTTTCTCCCCCACAACTCCATCAGGATGCTCTGGGACTTATTCAACTCGTTCATTCATTTTCTTTTCCTTAGGGATTATTGAACTCATCACAGTCCTTTGTCTTGAGAATAATGATGGAGCATACAACAATAAAGAGCCCATTTAAATTTACATGCCCATTGTTTCTAAAATATAAGGCCTGATTGGCCCAGTATCAATTGAATCCTAAAGGCCCTAACCCTTTTTATTTCCTGCACAGTTGAAAGATCGTTGGATCGAGCAGATCCAACGGTATGGATTGCACACAGTTTATACACGGGATCTAGCTGGAGGAAGGCAAATGGTTCGTCATCTAGACCATAGATCAGAAAGCAATCCAACGGCCCAAGATGCTCAGCAACAGAGTACGCGGATCATCACTCACGCGTGGTAGTCACGCGCTTGACTTTCAAGTTACCACCGAGCGTTTCATATTCTCCGATGCTCCACTCGCTTCGATTGCTCCTCGCCAGCGTCGTTCAAGTCATTAGAGACATGCAAACAAAGAAACAAGGGCGGTTAATCCCTAAATCAAAGCATTAGCTAGAAAACAAGATCATAACAGAAACAAAAAAGGAATAATCGATCCCTAAAATAGTGCCATAGCAAAGATTAAGCATTCGGAGGAAAAAATCAGGGATTTGTACTTGGAATTCAAGCATTTCTTGTACTATAAATAGGATTATAATCCTTTGAAACAGAGATGAACAATTTTGATACGAATCACACGCAATCACATACGTACGTATAGCATTCAAAAATCCATATGTTGTAGCAATTAGGCAAGTGTATTTAAGCAATTTCAGTGAAATAAAGCAAATTATTCTAGTAATTCTTCCTTCCTATGTTCAATTTTGCTTTTAAATAAAGAAAGGGGATTGTTTTCACCTCTGCTTTATTGAAAACGCCACTGTGGTTTGATTCCAATGTAGCTCCAGCGAAAAATATGATTTGAGGGTCATCGAAGTCTGGGAAATTAGGGTTTTCTGGGAAACTTCACCGTCGGCAATAGCGGTCGACGCCGGTGGATGGCGGTCGGCATGGCGGATGTTCATCTTGTTCTTCATTTCTTGAAGAACACGAAGAACATATCAGCGGATTCCAATGGAGCCGAGTTTGATTTATTTTGGGGGGGATGTATAAAATGATTTTGTTTCTGATAAAGGCTTTATATACCAACCCGATGACCCGACCCGTACCTGGGTATGATCCGCGCCATACTTTCATGGGTCTTAGACCGCAACCCTTTAGTTTTAAATCCATTCAATTTCATCATTTTTCTTCTCAATTTGGCACTAAATTTTTAATTGTTTTCAAATTAACCCTCACATTTTTTTAAAATAACTCTTATTTTAAAAGTGATCCAATCACACTTTTTTAAAAAAGATTGGTGGTGACTCCGTATTTTCTTAAGTTTTCCAAATAATGTCAAAATGTTCCTAAAAAATGGTTGCGACAAAACGAATTTACAAAACTTGTTTTCCCAAAGCGGCAAAAACAAAATGGGTAGCATTGGTACGTCCTTCCAGAGCGGTAATGGGCAGGCCAGATGGTAAGCCATTCATTCGTCTGAAGCAGTAACGAATAGACCCAAATAACTTGTTTTCTTGAAATGACAGAAGACAAAACCGACGAAGATGACATGTTTGTCTAAAATGGCAGTGAGCAAGTCAGATGTCCTTAAATGGTAGGTGAACTCATTTTTTGGAGCGGCAAAGGCGAATGCACTGTTGTGTTCCTCCGAAATGGCAGGAAACAAATGGCCACTCTGGCCATGACGATTCTATTCTTCTTGGACCTATATGGATAAGTTTTTCGACTTTTCTGTTCGAACATTCTTGAACTGCAGGCGTTTGCCTCTTTTGCTCTGATGTTTTGGTGTGGTGCATTTGAAATCCTTGGCATGATATCCTCGAGCTGTGAGTATTTTCCTCATTTATTCTAAAACCCTAATATGACGAGTTTGTACTCCTTCGCCTGAAATCCTTTCTTGGACTTTCACTTCGTTGTTTACTCATCTTCTTAGGAGATATCTGACATATCTTTCAAATATTTTGGACTCTCGGTCACTTCCTTCTTCTTGGTCCATTGATCTTGATCTTTTCTTGACTTCCTATTCATTTCTTTGTAATGGTGGTTCCTCGTCTCACATTCGGGTTCAACCTTTTATCCCTCATTCCCTTGAGTTCTTGAACCTTTTTTGCTCTAAAGTGCCTTTACAAGTTTTCTTTTTCTGAGATTTTATTTATTTCTTCTTCTTCTTCTCTTCTGGGTGCCCTTACAAGTTTTCACCTCTAGTCCCTTAGATTTCAACACGAGAGGCATTCGTTGTCCTTTCTCTACAGGTTTTGTATCTGATGTCCTCCCGCCTTAGCTTTGGAAGATTTCCTTTCACGTCTTGAATAGAGTGCTAGTTTTATCTTGCTTCCTTGACTTTGTGTTTAAGATCGCGAGTTCCTCTGAAACTTCTCACTTTTTCAAGGCTGGATCTTCAGACTACAAGTTCCTCTACGCACCAATTTCTATTGTGTTGGCAACTTAGCATCATGCTCGGGTGGTTTACTGAGAGCCTAGAGGTTTTGATGGGAAACAAAACTACTTCTGAAGCTTAAAAACTACTCTCCTTGTTACAAAAGTCTTTGATCTTTCACCAAAGCTCAAGTTCTAGAGTGGTTCTTCTCAAAGTTCTTCATTCACCGAGGTCCAAAATTATCGAAGGTGAAAGCTGCTCTTCTCACGTCGAATTTCTTCAATCTTTGCAAATGTTGAAGAATCATGGATCCTTCTCATTTCTAACTTCTTGTATTATCCACAAATATTTCACCTCTTCTTCAGGTTCATCTCATCATGAACTTCTTATCTTTCTATCAAGGTTGATGTCTGAATAGTTTTTCTCATCATAAACTACTCATTCTCTCGGACGAGCTTTTCTTGTTATAGACCATTCCCTCTTGTCTAAGCGAGTTCTTCTCCATAGGAACTCTTCAAATCTTTGTTGGGCGAGTTTTTTTCTTTGGGAACTCATCGTCTTTACTAAGATCTACCTCTCCAAATGGGCAGCTTCAGGTCCAAACCTTTTCTAACCTTTGAATCTGTTAAAAGCGACCAGAATGATTTGAGGATATGAGTTAGCATGATCCTAACCTAGGGATGTCTAACTACATATGATGCATGAATTATGACATTTTTAGAGATGCTAGGGAAGCATTCTTGCTTTTTGGTTGATCACCCCTTAACTTCCACAGCTTTCTGTCTTCGCTAAATCTTCACCTGCATCTTATCTTGAAAGAAAATTACTAGTCTATACTGATTTGACTAAGATCCGCCTTCCAAGCACTGTCCCACTCAACTTGGCTTCGTTATTTTCCCTTCATTGACTTCTCATGATGATTCTTCTTCAGTCTCAAAATTGGGGTGAAGACTGCTCCTAAATCTTTTGAACATTTCCTACTTTCATAAGGTCTGATCTTCATCTTTTTATTGAACCTTCCTTATTTGTTCCTTCTTGAAAGAAGATGCTGACTTTCACCGGTCAGAATAACATTGCACTTACTTAACATGGGCTTAAACGTTGCCTCTTCATAGACTCTTCAAGATAAGCCTTCTACAATCTCCTCATTCGGGTGAACTCATGCCCCTTAGATTTCCAAATTTTCCTCATTCCCAAATCTCTAAACGGTCCTAGCGTGTGAGATTTTTCTATTTTTCTCTTTGTATTCACTGACAAATTATGCTATGTCAACCATGTAGACCCTTGATCCGAAGTTGTGCAGAAAAACCTTCATCGTCAACTGCTCAAAAATATCCAAAATAGTGACATCACCGTCACTCTTAACGAAAATGCTCAAGCCATAAATCCTCTACGTGAACAAAGCCATCTCCGTGACCTCATCTGAGTGTGTAGGTATACTCCCATGAAAAAGGTGGTGTTATCCCCACGACTCTCAATCAAACCTTTTCCCCAATCTTCACTCATTTTGGCTAAGGTTCTAAGCTCCAATGGATAATCCTGGGACTTCAACTGCTTTGTGTAAACCCAATACTTATGAACACTCTTCTGATTAAGCAAAGTGGTATACTTATCAACCGTAGACATCAAGTCTTTTATGTTAAAAGTGAAGAAACATAAAGTATGATTCCAAAACTAGAAGATGGCTCGGAACGAAGGCCGATTAACTCAGACATACATCAAGTGCGCAGTGTCACTATAACTCTCATGGAACCAACTTTGCAACAGTCAATCCCATCCTTCCTAGTTCCGCTTCAACTCTCACAACTCGTTTTGCTGTAAGGTGACATAAGTATACCCTGCTCACGTGGTGACCTGTTGCATTGTATTCTTTGGTTGACTTTTGACCGATGTCAAATGGTTTAGCCGTTGACCCTTTTCTTACCTAACCTTAGCAGTACTCCATTTCTTTCTCAGGTTCAATGGTTTCCTATCTTTGACCCACTGGTATGATCCTACTATTATCTCATCGCTAGGCCGAAGACATGCCCCATGAGTCTTCAAATTTTCAAGAGAATTCAATCTTTGTTTTTCTGAGCCAACCAAGGCCTTATAGTAGATACTCTTTTTGGTTTCTTGAATCTTGTAGCAGGTGAGGGCTTGATATTATTCTTGTCAGAATCGCTGACAGATTTGCGCTAGGCTGACCATGTACATATCTGGTCTTGCGCGCCAAACTCTATTCCCAAAGTGCGAAGAGATCTTACTCTTTGTATTTCTTCTTTTTATTTTCTATACTTTTCGTCTATACACTGGTTTTCTAATCAATATTTCAACTGAGGATGCTTTTTGGGTTAATATACAAAATCAAAATTAATGATAAAATAATATAATGCATCGGATATCAAATGCAAGAGCGTCTTAGATTTGATCCCCGATGATCAACAATTTGCTTTTGAATGTTGTGGCGATATTTGCAAAATTGCTCTTAGATTACTCGGTTCATCCTCATGATTATGGTACTTGCTTGATATGTCTAAAAACTACTCCTCCTAGTTCTCATTATATTTCTCCATAAAAAAGTTTAAGCTTTCTGACTTTTATTTAGCCCATGGAATGCGGACAATGTCATTCTAAAAATTTTTAAACTTAAGTTTATACTTCTGATTATAATTAACATTGTGTCAGTATCCTCGAGGATTCATCTCTGACACTACGGTATTGAACAGGTGGAGCATAGCTCCTTATTAGATTCTTTCTCCCCCACAGCTCCATCAGGATGCTCTGGGACTTATTCAACTCGTTCATTCATTTTCTTTTCCTTAGGGGAATTCAACTCATCACAGTCCTTTGTCTTGAGAATAATGATGGAGCATACAACAATACCCCAAGTTACTCGGCGTAGTCATAATTTGAAAACTTAATCATATAGCCAAGGCTTTTGACTCAATTAGAGTAAGTGGAGCAAGGCATCCTTATTTAGCCTTTTTGCTATAGCAGAGTACCCCTTTAATTCTTAATTAATTTTTGTTTTGTTTTGAAACACACTATTTTCCTTTTGGGGCACACTCAAGCAACTCTATTTGGGCTCTCCCAAGAGATTTTCTTATCATCGAACATCATCGAAGAAGTAGTAATCTTGCTTCTCACCATTTACCGACCAGAATGGAATGAGGGGGAATCACGCTTCATCGTTATCACGGTATTTGATTAATCATTTTATTAGAATCAACGCCACATCATGCATGTGATATCTGAGGGTCTACGAGGGCAAGAAAGGATATATACATATATAGGATTGTCATTTTGAAAAAAAGATGCATTCTTTCATTAAAATATAAATCTGCAATCAACATAGGCCCTTTCAAAAAGATTTATGCTACTTTCGGGCAAATAGTAGCAAAGTTGATTCCACACACTATTTCAAGAGAAAAATTAGAGTGCATAGAAACCTAAACACCGACCCCTAACATAAACATAGAAAAACGTATGTAAGATGCATCAAAACTCTAGACAACTTTGGAACTGACTTCTCATTCATTTCACTTCTTCAGTCCTTCACCTGAGGTTGTTGCTTCCCCAATCTCTTTTGCTTTCCATTTCTTAACCATATAAAGTGTCAGTGTCCCATTACCTAGTAGCTTCTTTATTTTTACTTCCAAAACCCAACACCTCTTAGTAGGGTGCCCCAACGCCTCCATGTGGAAATCACAAACACTGTCCGGATTGTATGTAAGAGATGGATCTGTCGTCTCCTCCACTGGCCTAGGGGCGACATATTTCCTTTGAATTAAATGAGGAAGCAAGAACGCAATTGACGTCTTGAGAACCTTGAGTGGTGCCCTTGTTGGACATTGCCCCTTAGTTAATTTCTCCTTGTTTATTTCCTTCTCGGTCACAGCTGTTTTCTTGTTCTCTTCTCCAACCTATAGAGAACTCTGATCTTGATAAGCTGTTGACAATGGTGAATTGTGACACTGATTTCGGTCATTTGTCAACATTCTGGTATGCCTCAATCCTTGGTGGAACCTGGGCTTTCCATCTTCAAAGCAAAGTAGTCATTTTTTTATAAGGCTATAAACCATACGTTTCAAAAACGTGCAATCTTCGGTTGTGTGACCACAATCACCATAATGGAAACCACACGAAATCTCGGTACCATACACGTTAAGGTTAAAATAAGAGTAGTGTCTCGATGGGGGTAACTCCAAAAGCTTGTTCTGAACCAACAAGGGTAACAATTCAGAATACGTCATTGGGATTACCATCTTTGTCTTCTTGTCACAGCTTTTGGTGTCCTCGATATGCGTTTCTTCGCTTATCTTTTCTTTGATTGGAATTGACTTTCCTTGGGAACCTCCTAGTTCCCGATCACTGTCGCTTCCATGGAATCTTTCAGAGCCATCCCTGATTCCTCAAATGATTTCACTTGTCGCAAGACCCTCCTAACCAAACGCATATTCCCTTTGTCCTCTTTGCCTTGATCTTCATCTAATTTCGTATATGGATAAGTGGTCTTCGGACCTGGAACTATCGATTCAAACTCTAATACCCCAACATCTAAGAGGTTCTAAACTTTACGCTTAAAGTTTAAGCATTTCTCGATGGAATGACCTTGGATTCTGGCGTGGAATTCACAGTGTTCCTCCTTTTTAAACCAACTCAGATACGGAGGTGACTGGGATTGAAGAAGCACGGAGCAATCAATCGTGCGTTTAGCAACTTGGAAAACAGTTCTTGATAAGTGAATGGACTAGGCTAAATTGAAAGTCCATCGACTTTCTCTTTTTCTCTTGGGACCCAGAGGCCTCATCAGCTGGTAATTGCTTAGGAAAAGCTGACGCCAGAGGTTGACCTTGTATTAGGCGGGGTGACTCTTCAGACATCAATGCAGTCGACACCTTTATCCTCTTGTTGCATATTTTATTTTTCTCATCTTGTGGCTCTGACTTATTCAGTTCTTCGTTTGCTAGTGATGACAAGATTTTTTAGAGAGAGTCCTTGGTCTTATCCAATACCAATTTGGAAGGGTACTCTGAAGTGGTGCACGCTACCTCATATTGGTTGATGAAAGCTTGGTCTTCGTCAGACAAAATCCTTTCCGCTATGAAGTCGCAATCCCAACTCTCACTCTCTTCTTCTACGAAAGAGTCTTCTTTCATGCCCTCTTCTTTGGCCATCATACCCATCAGTTCATCGATTTGCCCCTTTGTTTCCTCTTGGAACTTTTTCACATATGATATTGTCTCCCTTTGATTCCAAACCAATTGTTCATGAAGTTGTTCGAGTTTAGCTACCCTAGTTGCTAGGTCATTCATATTTCTAGAGTCGAACTGGTCAGAAGTCATTCCCCCCTCACTCATACTTTCTGAGGCAAATGTTTTTCCCCGATTAGTGATGCATATGATGTATGTGAATGTACAAAAATGTTTTATTTGAACAAAAATAACAAGGCAACACGAAATAATGCTACTATGAAAACATGAATGCAAAGAGCAACATTGAGTTCAACAAATATCCTCATTAAATGACTTGCATTAACAAGAAAATTGTTTCGTTACAATAATCAAAGGAAACCCACTACTTATACGGTCCTAAGCCAGCATATAGGTCAACGGTCTTTTCTCTCTCATCGGATTCATCATCCGCATAGTCCTGAAGCTTGGCAATATCTTCCTAGAAATTGTGACTTCCGGGCGACCTCTTGTATCAATTCTCGCTCTTGCTTCCAAATAGAGAAGGCGGCGAATTGTAGTCGCTCCAATGTTGGCATTTGGTGCACTGGACTTGCTCATTGGAAAAGGTCCCACCGAATTCGACCCTCGGGGTGTGCTGAAGCTAAGGACAAAATTCCTTCCCACTTGAAATATTCTTTCTTGTTCTAAGTTGGGACTTGATGGTAAAGTGTCTGAGAAGTTTTCGAGCTTGCCCCGGAAGGTTTTATTCTTGTTCGACATAGTTCTTGATGATCTTCTTACAAGGGCTTGAGACTCCTTAATTATCAGGGTCAAATCAAAGTTTTCAATCGTGAAACAACCGTAGGCAGAGTTCCAAAACCCTACCAATGCTTGAAGCAGCGATTGGTTGATCAGAACATCTAGTGAATATGTGATGTCGCCATGCTTATTTTTAAAAGAAAACTGTCCTTGTGATGTAGTTGCTCTCCTTCCGACCATATTTGTACATCGGGATTCTTTGCATCATTGTTACGAACCAAATCTCCTATTAATCTAGTCATTAATTTCAGACTATTTCCAACTCTATGTGATTTTCATGACATGATGAAATATGCAAAACAAAAAGGTAAAAAGAAAAAAATAGAAAACAAACAGAAGCCTATTAGTCACAAGATAAGCAATAAATTCGAAAACGAGAAAAGATAAGTGCGAATGGCAAGCACATAAAGAATGAACCTTAACAACATGAACTCTAGTTCGCTAAGGTTATCCGCATGCCTCTATTGGGGTGGGCTTCCTAGATTCTCACACATGGGTTCAGTTCTAATACAAGGGTACCCGTACCTATCTCATTACCTACTAAGGCAACAAGAACCCCAATTCGGGCCCACTACAAGCTTGCAAATTGGTTTCAGTTCGAGGGAAGCACGACCTAATGACGTGGAGGGTTGCTCACGTGTCAAAAGGCGTGGATTCTAAAAGTGAATTAACAACCCGTGGAGGGCTACTCACGTGGGTATGTGGCATTTCACTCCCACTTAAGGGATGGAGCTCGGGTATAGAGCTTGATGATCATGATGCAACACATGTCGGTGATTCCTTAGAAATTAAACGAAAAATTAATTCGAAGACCACCAATTATCAAAGCCCGTACAATCGTAGTCACATTTTCAAGAAATGATCAACCTTGTTAAAATCAATTAATATTCCAACAATTTTCCATCATTAAAAGCAACAAATATTCCTTTGACCTAACTCTCTTTTGTTTTGTAAAAACAAATTATTTCCCTTTTTATGATTTAAATTAATTAATACCTCCATTTTTATGATTTAAATTAATTAACATGTAAACCAAATGGGCCAAATGATGACAAATAAAATGGATTCCATTTAAAAGCTTAAAATTAAACACACAAAAGCCCACTTAAGGCCCTAGCCTATAAAGGCCCAAGTTATGGAAGATCCAATTAGTGATCTAGTTACTAATTAGGTGAATCTAATATTAACCCTAAATTAATTAGCCCTAAAAGACTAAAAAAACCTAAAAAATTATGATTTATCTTGTAACATGATAATTAATTCGATCGATTTTAAACTAGTATTCCAATAAGCCAAGAATACTATTTAAAGTAAATCAAATTAATTAATCATGGTTTTAATTTAAATGTCAATTTAATCTCCATGTTAATTTTATCTTAAAAGTAATTAAGCAATGTCCAACTAGTTTAATGAACTTAACATTTATCTCAATAAGCCAAGGGTAAATTTAAATTCACTAAACCAATTTAAACCTTAATTTATCTAAGGCTCTAAGCCAAGCCTAAATTAATCTAATTAATTTAAAGATCATGTCCCTATGAGACGAGCACACGATTTTAAATTAATCAAATTAATTTTACCTAATTCTAATCTAGAATTAATCTACCAAACCCAAAGCCCTTCTAAACTAAGCAAACCCTAAACACAAGAAGTCACAAATCACTAATCCCAAAACATAAATTAAAAAAGACCATATATATATATTTATATAAAAAGCATGCATTTTAACTACATATAAAACTATATATATATAAAAACAAATATTGTACATTTAAAACTTCATTAGATATATTTTTAAAAGATATGTACTATATACATTATAAAAACTTATATTATACATTAGATAAACTATATATTATATATATTATAAAACCATTTATTGTACATATGTAAATATATATATCACAAAAACCATATATAATTTATATTATAGAAAAAGCTATACATAAATACTATATTATAGATATACTATATTATATATATCATAAAAAAAGACTACAGAAGGCATATACCATGTAATATCGTATATCATACAAACAAGGATCACCACATCACAAAAACTTTCATCAACCACAAATCTAACAAATCAAGACATGAATAACAACATTTAACAAGTGATAACATACGTATCACAAGCAAAAATAGAATAAAACAAAATAAAACACATAAGAAAGAAACTAAAATAAACAACAAATGTTACCAATAAAAGCATCCACATATTCATTGAACTATGAAAATATATTGTACATGAATAAAATAAGGAAAGAGAATACCAAAACTCAAATATTTGCTCGATCTACCAAATTCCACATGTTGTTGTTGGGGTTAAGAAGTTCGATTCAAGGATTTAGTAATGGTGAAAAATGATTTCGATTAGGGAAAATTTATAGTGGATAAGGGAATCAAATGGTGAGAGAGTTGGGGGCTTGGGTCTTTGGTGGTCTTAAAAAATGAAGAAAAAATGGTCAGGGGTGTTTGATTTTGAGAGCTTTTGCTTAAATCGGCTAAGGAGTTAGCCGTGGATTTCTTTCCCTGTGTGTGTGCGCGCGCTAAGGAGTTAGCCGTGGATTTCCCTCCCTCTGTGTGTGTGTGTGTGCATGTGCAGGCGAGTGGGACTCAACATGCCAGAACGCCTTTGATAAGGTTAAGCAGTATTTGTCAAACCCTCATGTATTAGTTCCTCGTGTAGTACTCGCCTTTAAAAAATTAACAACTTGTTGGTTAGGAGAGAGAAAAACACATGTAGCATGCTGACAATGAGTGAAAAAATCACACGTGACAAGCTGCCATGTGATTTTCTCCCTCTTTGTTAGTATGCCACGTTTGCTTTTTTATGATTTTAGTTGATGTGGCATATTGACTAGGAGAAAGAAAATGGTGTGGCAGCCTGCCACGTGTGATTTTCTCTCTTCTAGTTAGTCTACCGTTAATTTTTAACGGTAGGGTACCAAAATAGAAACAAAAGGTAACATTAGGTACCATTTTGCCAAAAAATAGGTAAAATACAAAAATTAGTAATGCGGGAATAGGTGAAGTACTAAATATGTAGTTACTCCTAGAAATTGGTATGTAAAACATTTGAATTTTTTTATAAATGAAAAACTCAAATTACATATTTGTCATAATGTCATCATCCCTCGTTGCTATTTTTTGGTTAAAATGACACCAAACTTATTCTCTTTACTCTCTCTCTTTGTCGGCTTAAGGCCCTGCTTGTTTCAATA
Organism: Hibiscus mutabilis; assembly: GCA_019671005.1. Lineage (NCBI taxonomy): Eukaryota > Viridiplantae > Streptophyta > Magnoliopsida > Malvales > Malvaceae > Hibiscus > Hibiscus mutabilis. The sequence continues at coordinate 13,079 of JAGYYJ010001748.1, read as the reverse complement.
GAAAATTAGAAAGAAAGATGGAGGAAAAAGAAAAATGAAAAAAAAATGAAATTTTAGCTTGCTTGGTACAAGAGAAAGTTGAAAGGAAAGGAAAGAAAAGAGGGAGGGAGATAATTTTCTTTAGCAGTGTGTAAATGGTCATCCATCCAAAATTGGACGAAAAAGACCGGAAAAAAAAAATTAACCAATCTGATTCTAATAATATAATTACTAAATTACCCTCCTAAATTTAAAGGAAATCCTTTTACTCTTCCAAACACGCCATACTTTTACCCTCCGTAACATAATTTCATTTTTGTTTGGTTTTATTATACATTCAGCCTTTAATTTACTAAGAAAATCACATAAATTTTAGTTTTAATTATGAATAAATTAAACCACTATTTAAAACTTGTGATCAATTAAATTTTTTTAATTGCATTATCATCCACGATCACATTATTTTTAAGTTTATTGTATCAATATCGAATCGGGTGGAATTTATTTTTTATTAAAAATAATTATAAATATAAAAATCAAATTATATATTATTTAATAATTATGAAAAAAAATATAACGACTTTAACAAATTTTAAAAAATTAACCATCTATTCAAGAACATATGAACAATTAAAAGATGTTGTTTGGAATTTTTTGTGTGCAAGTGAATAATTTTAATAATATAACTTTGTAATATATAATTAAAAATATCAAATTTTAATTTTCAATTGCATTCAAATTAAACAAGTAAAAGAACCCAACAATTGTCCCAGTGAAAAAGCGGATGATGTTCATCCTAGAAGACACAGGTTCAAATCGTTATGTCTACATGGTGTATGTGCATTGTCAAAAAATTAAGAATATTTATAAACGGATACTACCTTGTAATCACCTTTAAACTATTCAAAAAAAATTAAACAAGCAAAAAAGTTTGTTAACATTTTTTTTTTACTTTTACTTATTCAAAGACTGCGCTATTTATGCATTATTTGTGCTTGATAAATGTAACTCGTAAAATTAAGAACAGTAAACTCGATTTGCTGGATGAATTTTGACCTATTCCATTTTAATTAAATTGTTTTTAAGAAAAATATATATTTTTTGTATTAAGATTTTAAAGAAAATAACTTTTAAATTATTTAGATAAACATTATCCTAATAAAATTAGGATTAAATAATATCATATTAAAATTTATTAATAAAAGAAATATAAATAGGGTATTGTCACATCCCGAAATTTGGCCTAGTCGAAAATAGGTTCCGGTGATCGGAAATTTTGAATCTGATGTGTAAAATGTTGTAATGAATGACTTTTGTACCCCTCTTTTGTAATGGAATCTCAATTTAGTCCTATTTGAGTAAGTAGACTTTCTTGTATGAAATTCGAAGCCCAAAATGTAAATTCTGAGCTAGGCGTATCGATACGGTCAGGCCAGTATCGATACGGTCTAACTGTCAATAACTAACTTACCCATTTTAGCATAAGTGTATCGATACGGCCACGAGCGTATCGATACGGGTCCCTTGTTTCGAATCTGTCTAAAGCCTAATTTTAAAGAAATTAAAGTAGGGTGCTAACTCACCTTCTTGCTTGACATTCTCACGTAGGTTGAATTAGAAAAATGAGCTGGATAGTTGTCAATTATCTAAGTAATGGAAAAGGCATGAAGTGATTGAACCATTAAAATAATATTTCCCTAGCCAAGGGGAAAGCTTTCTATTGGCTTGATTTGAGGTGGGAAAATTAATTTAAGAGCTTTAAAATGCCTTAAATGATTAAGGAGGTGTCTTCTTCTCTATCTTTGAATCCCCGGCAAACTAAATCCACTTTTGATATCAAAAGAAGTAAACTCCTCCATTGTTGTCTTCAACCTCCAAGCTAAGCAAGCACCTCGGTTTGTCATTCATCCTTTTCTCAAGTTCAATACTTCGTCTGAGAGCTCGTAACTCAATAAGCAAAACCCCTTATTCGATTTGATGATTATAATCTTCGTTGGAGCTTAATTTTGAAATTAGGTTTTCCCAGTTCTTGTGGGAACCCATGAATTAAGGGTTAATTTTGTTAACTCAATGTTGTTTTTAAGCTTCGGTAAGCTCGAAATACGTTTCTGAATCCTTAATTCAAATTCTAATGTAATCCTAACTTTGTGATAGCTCAAGTGTTGGAGAAGGATCCCTTGTCATCACCAAAGGAAGCTAGGCACACCAGAATTTCGATTCAAAAGCCTCGTAATCAAGGTGAGTGTAGTAGTGTCAAGGGATAGGCAAGGAGCCATCCCGTTGTATTCGTTTATGTTATAATTGCATTTTTGTTTAAAGGCTTACATAGAGCAAACATGTGGATGCTAACGACTAGCATGGTAAGTCCTTACATTATTTTGATATGTCCATAAGTATACGTGTGGTATTCGATATGTTATGATTATGATTATGCTATGATATGTTATGGAGCTAAGGCTCAATTCCGATTTCAATATGCTATGGCCTACAGGCATAAAGGTAAGTAAAATAATGAAATATGTGTAACCTTGGACATTTGTGAGTTTTGGATACAAATAGCATGTCATAGGGTTATTTGAGCTCGTATAAGTAAGGTATTGGACTACGGTACGGGGCTATGGCCTATATGTAAGGGAGATAAGGATGGATTGTGTAAGGGACTTATTCGGAGCTACGGCCTATTTTCTGATATATGTGTTGGTGTAAAGGGGAATCTGTGTATCCATTTGTTACATTGTCCAAGGGAATTGATACGTGTTAAGCTTTGCTATGATTATGTGAAAGTATGATAGATGACTTAAGCATGAGACTTATGTGATTAATAGCGTAATTTATGGTATTTGATAATGATGTTATGTTATCCATGTCATTTAATTGCTTCATGTTTGTCATGACTACCTCACTAGGCTATGCAAGCCTAACATATGTGTGTCTCATACATTTCAGGATCTTGAGATCTCTCAAGCTCGATCGTGTAATCTCCCGGTTGCAAGTCACTTCCGCAAGTTATATATATGTTTATTTTCATTTCCGAACTCCTAGTAGGGTGGCATAAGGTATAAACGTGTTGAAATGACTTATTAAGATATGTTTGTATAAGCCTAAATTAGCCAAAGTGATGTGTGTGTAATATGGTATATTTTGGGATTGATAATCTAGCTAAAATGAGCTTAAACGCACTAATGGGTAAAATCTTAGTAAATGGATTCGAATTGCTCTAAAATTTGACATGTGCTTAGAAATATTGTTTTTAATATTTCTGGTAAAGGTTGGTAAAATTTGAATAATATTTGGATGCGTAAATCGAATAAAAACCAGTAACGATCACTAATAACTATACGGTCTAATTAATTAGGTTAACGATACCCGTTAGTAATGAAACTTCACATATCAATAATTGGTAAGTCTAATTACAAGATGGTAACAAAGAATCCGGATTAGGTCGCTAATTTATAAATTTTACAATTTAGTCCCTAAGTTTGTAAAAGGTTAAAATTGACCTCGATTCTAATACAACTAGTAACAAACAGGTTTGGTAAGTCTTGTAAATGATTACTGTGATATTTTGAACAAGTTCCAAACTTCAATTCTGCCTTATGATCTTCGAACGGGTTTCCGACGACACTTTTCGACCTGGTTCTCTACCAGATCAGGAAAGTGATGTTACAGTTGTGGTATCAGAGCCTAGGTTTAGTCAGCTCTAGGACTAAACTGAAGCCCGTTATGAGTCCGTATATATTTATGCCACCTAGGAGTTATTTTTATATGTTATCTGTGACTTGCAGCTTACACGATTCAATCTTTCTGTATGATTAGATTTGAATATGTTTGCGCCTACTGATTGACGTGCTAACGATGAACCAAATCTCGGGTCCTTCTTCACTCAAGGGGACAATCTAAGAACAGAAGTTAGGCTCGAACGAGTGAGGCAAAATGATCTGCCTCATCCTCCGTTAATGCCGGCCGCTCAGCGGGAATATCTGATGTCCATGGCCAACATGATTAAGCAGGTGGTTGTGTCCCTTTGACAGGAACTACCCCTTCAGCCTGCTGCAGCCACCCTGACTGTTTTGAGGGCACCTATTGACAAGCTTAAACAATACCCAGTTTACACCTTTACCGGCCAGGACCTGGACAACCCTAAAGTTACAGAATATTGGCTGGAGAACACTCTAAAAGTGTTGAATAAGCAAATGAAGTACCCTAAAGAACATAAGCTCGAGTGCGCCTTAGCTTTGATTGCCGAGGAGGCCTAGAGCTGATGGGATACTATAACGTTCACCATGCCCGAACACCGAATTACGTAGGACTTATTCCTTTAAGAGTTCCGCAAAAAGTATATCAGTGACCATTAGATTGCTAAAAGGCGTAAGAAGTTCCTCCATCTGAGACAATGGGGAAGACTCGTGGAGTAGTATATCCACGACTTCTACAAATATGCTAGATATGGTGCTGAGATTATCCGTACAAAAAAAGAAAAGTGTCGAATGTTCGTTGATGGCCTCTGTGATGAGCTGCGTCCTCTTTTTACTGTTTTAGAGTTAGAGGGCTTCCAAACTTTGGTTAATTGAGTCATTGCTGCTGAAGCCTCCCAGAAGGCTTCCGAAAGAAAGAAAGGGAACCAGGGCTGATCTGATAAGAGGTTCTGAGATGATTCCAAGCTATCCACATCTTAGAAGAAGGGTAGGCAGTGGGACCAGAAGTTTATTACCTTTCAACAGCTACCACGATCCGGTTATATACCCTAGTTTCAGCCCGCATGAACATCTGTTACCCGCACAGCTTTAGTAGACAGTACATGTGGTTCTGCAAAAGGTTCATAGATCTCTTTGTGTGATTTCTGCCAGAAGAGGCACCCTGGGCAGTGCCGTAGACAATCTGGATCGTGCTACCTTTGCGGTGAATCTGGCCACTTCATCAGGTAGTGCCCGTAGAATCCGTACGCCCCTACGTCTGTAGCTTTTCAGAATAACCGTAGCAAAGGGAGAGGAGCAAATCAAGTGCAAAATGGATGAGAGGGGAGACCTCGCAACACCAATGCCCCTCCGGCTGGTCGTGACCCCCAGACTTCAGCCCAGATGTACCATGTTCGGGGTCGTGAGCAGGAAGATGATCCTGGTGTGATTGCAGGTATGGTGGAATTATGTTCTGATCTTGCTTATGCTTTGGTAAATCTAGGCTCTACGCATTCTTTTATTAGCAATCTTTTGGTTGTAAAGTATGCCTTAGAATCAGAACCCGTCACCTCCGAGATTGTCATATCTAATCTGTTAGGAGATAATGTGATCATCCGATGGGTTTGTAAAGCTTTCCCTCTAAGGATCCAATGTATCCATTTCCCAGCTAACTTGATGGCCTTGCCTTTTTAAGAGTTCGATCTCATATTAGGCCACGACTGGCTAGCAGAACACCAAGCATGGGTGGACTGTTAGAAAAGAAATTGTACCTCCGTGGGTTCAGTAAGGAAAGCATAACTCTGATGAAATCTGAACCCGAGCCTAAGAAGACTCTCATGTATGCCATGAGAGATCTAAAACTTAAAAATGTACCTGTTGTGAAAGAATTCCCCGATGTGTTTCCTGATGAACTTCTGGGACTCCCTCCTACCCGAGAAGTGGAATTTGGGATAGAAGTGCAACTTGGGACTACTCCGGTCTCTATCACTCCGTATAAAATGGCTCCAGTGGAGTTAAAAGAGCTAAAGGCCCAAATCTAAGACCTTTTGGATAAGGGATTCATTCAACCGAGTTCCTCACCTTGGGGAGCACCGGTGTTGTTCGTTAAGAAGAAAGATAGATCGATGCGCCTATGCATCGACTATCGTCATTTGAATAAAGTGACGATCAAGAACAAGTACTCGTTGCCTATGATTAATGACCTTTTCGATCAATTGAAAGAGGCCTCAGCCCTCATATTATCCCCCTAAGTCGAGGAGGAGCCAGGATTTGGTTCATCATCAGCGCGTCTATCAGTAGGCACAGACATATTCGGATCTAATTATACAGAAAGATTAAATCGTGTAAGCTGCAAGTCACATATATCATAAATAAATAACTCCTAGGTGCCATAAGTACATACAGACTCGTAATGGGTTTCAGTTTAGTCCTAGAATCGACTAAACCTAGGCTCTCATACAACAACTGTAACACCCCCTTCCCGGTCTAGTAGGAAACCGGGTCAGAACGTGTTATCAAAAATAGATTGGGAATTCATAAATAAAGTCAGAGTTCAGATCTTTATTTGAAATGTCTTAATAGTTAATTAGAAAGTCTAGTGGACCTGTCATTACTAATCTTATTAAAATTAAGGCCAATTTTAAACTTTTTAAACTTCAGGGACTAAATCGTAAATTTGGCAGATTAGCGATCCTAATCAGAATTATTTATTACCAAATTGTAGTTAAACTTACCAATTATTACTCTGTGAAGTTTCGTTACTATCGGGTATCGTTTACCTACTCAATTAAGCTACTCGGGTTTTAGTGACCATTTCGTGAAATGTCCAAGGTTCATTTTAAGCATTATTAACCTAATTAACTAATACCGTATCGATACCCTTTGAGCCGTATCGATACACTAAGCCTAATTTCAGATTTCCAGACTACATGTTGACAAACCCGTATCGATACAGCTAAGTCCGTATGGATACCGGTTGACCGCGTTGACCTCGTACCGATACGCTCTAGATCGTATCGGTTTGTATCGATACGCCCTAGCCATATCGATACTACATGCTTCATTAAGGCAATTTATGCATAGCCGTATCGATACACCATCACCCGTATCGATACGCCCTAACCTGTAATGATAGAATTTCTCTGGTTTTTATTCGCTTTACCCAGCCGAACGTTATCCAAATTTTACCAAATTTTTCTAGTAACCTTAAAAACAATATACCTAATGGCATGTCAAATTTTAAGGCGTTTCGAATCCATTTACTACAATTTTACAAATTAGGGCCTTAATGCTCATTTTAGCCATTTTAACCATTCCCAAATACACCATTTAAACCATACCACACCTAGTTACTAATAGGTTTTCACAACCACATCAAAATAGGTCTTTACAACACATTAAACCTTATGCCACCGTACTAGGAGTTCGAAAACGAAAACAAACATGCATATGATTTGAAGAAGTGACTTACAACCGAGAGTTACACGATCGTAGCTCGGAAGATCTCAAGACCCTAAAATGCATAAGACACACATATGTTAGGCTTATATAGCCTAGTGAGGTATTCATAACAAACATAACAGAATAACATGACATGCATGGCAGTCTATCATCATGAATGGCATGGTAACATAATTAGGCATCGTAATAACATCTCCAATTTCATAAGCATCATGCTTGGGATCATTTATCATACTCTCACATAAACATGGCATAATAAAACACATATTAATTCCCTTGGACAATGTAACAAATGGATACACGAATTCCCCTTTACACCACACATATATTAGAAAGTAGGCTGTAGCCTTGAGTCGTAGCTCCAAAAAGTATCCCTTACACAAACCAACCTTATTTCACCATATATAGGCTGTAGCCCCGGACCGTAGTCTACCCTTACTTATACGAGCTCAAATAACCCTATGGCATGCCAATTGTATCCAAAACTCACAAATGTCCATGGTTCACATATATCATTGTATTTTCTTACCTTTGTGCCCGTAGGCCATAACATATCCGAAACAGAATTGAGCCTTAGCTCCATATCACGGATCATATCATATATGTACCATATCATAGCTTATTCATAGCATGTTCATGTCGGATTCACATATAACATATTCATAGCATATTCATGTCGGATTCACATGTATCAAATTTCAAGCATAGTACATGAACTTACCCATGTCAACCGTATAGAAGACTTACCATGCTAGTTGTTAACATCCACACATGTTTGCTCCATGTGATCCTTTAAACAAAATGCAAACATATCATAAAACAAATGCAAGGGGTGGCTCCGTACCAATCCCTTGACACGACTACACTCACCTTGATTACAAGGCTCTCGAATCAAAATTCTGATGTGCCTAGTTTCCTTCGGAGATGACAATGAGTCCTTCTCCAAAACTTGAGCTAGCACAAATTAACGGTTATATTAGAATTTGAATTAAGGATTCAGAAACATATTTTGAACTTACCGGAGCTTAGGGACAACATCGAATTAACCAAATCAAACCCCTAATTCATGGGTTCCTACTTGAACCGAGAGACCTAATTTTGAAATTAAACTTCAATGGAAGATCAAATCATCAATTCAATTGAAGTGTTTTACTCACCAAATCGTGGTCTTTCAAAGAGTATATCAAACTCAAACGAAGATCAAAGGTTGCACCGAGGTGTTAGCTTAGCTTGTAGGTTGAAGATGGCAATAGAGGAGCTTGCTTAATGGAAGACAAGATTTTGGGTTTGCTTTTGGGAGTTCAAAAGATGAGAGATGAGAGCTTCTCTTTATTCATTTATTCATTTAAAAGATTGAGGCTTAATCTTTACTCACCCGCATGCCAACCAATGAAAAGCTTACCCACCATCAAGGGTTTGCTTATTCCTATGGTCAATAGTCTTTTCTATTTAGCTATTGACTTCATCAATCACCTATTCAGATGATTTTCACGTGGGCATTGTCAAGCAAGAAGGTGAGTAAGCACATTGCTTGATTTTTCCCTCAATTTGGCTCGAACAGATTCAGAACAGGGGAACCGTATCGATACTCTCTTGGCCGTATCGATACGCCCTCGCTAGAATAGGTAAGTTAGTTATTTGCAGTTAGACATTATCGATACTGGCTTGACCGTATCGGTACGCCTAGCTCGAAATTCACAACTTGGCTTTAAACTTCATACAAGGAAACTTAAACTATTCAAATGGGACTAAGATATGATTTCATTATACAAGAGGGGTACAAAGGTCAATCATTACAATGTTTAACACGTCGAATTTAAAAATTTTGATCACCGGAACCTACTTCCAACTAGGCCAGTTTTCGGGATGTGACAAGCTCAAATAGGGTGACAAATATGTAATGGACTGCTTTGTGAGGCAAGGAAAACTTAAGGCATGCATGTTAAAAGAATTTTGGTGCATGGTCCTTACATTTGTCATCTAAACAATCTATCCATGTGGGTAAGTGGTGCAATGGTCAATTGAGGAAAAACAAAGAAAATTTGACCATTGATAAGTGTTCAAAAGTACTATTTTTCTTACCCTTTTTACTCATATTATTGTTAGACTTAGGCTCATATTAGTTGCATAGTTAGCCATTCATGCATTAATCCATGTTTCCTTCAATCGTTGAGCTTGATTACATAACTTGGTGATTTTTGTGGAAATAGATGCTGCTTTGGTGTGTTTTTGTGTATGTATGTGCAGGATCACTTGCCAAAGCAATGCCGAGCTAGTTGCCAGGGCAATGCATGAAGGATATGCCGAGCTAGTTGCCATGGCATTTGTCGACAAAGACCAAAAGCAATATGGATGTCGAAATTCATGATTTTACAAGCCCAAGATGACATGGAGCAAGGTCCAAGCCCAAAGGAATTTGATTGCCATGCAGAGATTAAAGAAGAATTAAATTCCAAGAGGATAGGAGAAGTTCTAATAGGAATAAAATTATAATAAAGAATTATATTCTTTAAAGATAATTTAATTCCAACTCAAACTCCTCCTCAAAGAAGGACTTTGGCCTAGCCCTATAAATATCAAGGAGATTTCGACAATTCAAGAGAGAGAGCAAGAGGGAAATTTCGGCAAGTCCAAGTAGGGCAAGAGGAGAGAATTTTCGACAAGCATCAAGTGCAAGGAGTATTTCGACAAGCCTCTTCCTTCATCTTTGTTCGATTGGGTTCATGCTAGGGATTAATTATATTGTGTTTCTTTGGAACCTAGCCATGAACTAAATTTACTTGGCTATGGTTATTGTGTTTTGAGATTGTGAGAAACTATTGGTTTTTGTTTAGGTAATAAGAGTTTGCACTTTTCTATTTCAAGGTTTATTCATTCTTGATTCTTATTATTGTTTGCGAGTGAATTGGGAGAGGATCTCGTGATTTCATCCATTTATCTAATATCGGGAGAGTTAGATTCAAGAAACGAATGAATATGATCTTTATTCAATCCAATGATGGTGAAGATTAATCTGGCTTAGGAATAAGTTAAGGATTTCAACGGCTAAGAGGAGCGCAAGATTGGTTGTTGTTCACCCTTGATTCACGCAGGGATGTATTATCAAGGCATGCACAAATAGCTAGAGTTTCGACTTAGGGATAAGAAGAAACCATTGAAGAACGCTCCGCCGAACCTTGAAGTTGCTGCCCAGTCGCCCAAGTAGTTGCCCAACTAGTCGCCCAAGCAACCATCAATTAGTTGCTACGGCAACCCGTCGTGCAAGTTGCCACGGCAACTGAGTTGCCCGTGCACTCTTTTACCAAGACAATCCAATCGGCTATCACACCTCAACTCACGATAACCTAGCCTATCTCTCTCAATTGAATTCATCTTTTCTTTTACTTAATTGCTTTCTAGATTAGTTATTAGTTAAAACTTCTATAATCCTTTACTTGTGTTTTTACTTTTTACGATGCAAGAGACTAGATTCTTGAAGTGGCACCAATCCACAATGGAGACGATATATCTTTATATTATAACTTGCGGCGTGTATACTTGCACAATTGCGTAGCACTTATTACAGCAAACAAGTTTTTTGCGCCGTTGCGGGGATTGGCAATAGCAACTTTGTTTTTACTTTCTTGCACTTTCTTTTTATTTTCTTGTTTAAAATTCAAAGGGCTAACAAACTTTGGTTTTGCATTGGTATATGAACAGGCGAGACCGACTTCACGAGAATATCCCTTTGATCCAAAATCGAACGAACCTTACAAAGACTTAGACGAAGGATAAGAGAAGCAATGGCAAATCAAGACGGCAATATTAATCAAGATGTTCGAGCGGGAGGAGGAGTGATTCTTGCACGCAGAACTATTCGAGACTATCTTGAAGAAGATCTTGATGGACTTAACCCGGGAGTTGTCGCACCCGAAATTGAAGCCGACCACTTTAAGTTGAAACCGTAATGTTTAATATGATCAACACAATAGGTCAATTTGGCGGCTCAAAGAATCAAAGATGCGACAACATTTGAAATCTTTCCTCGAGATTTGCAACTCGTTCAAGATACACGAGTCACCCCGATGTCTTACGATTAAGATTATTCCCCTATTCACTGAGGGGATAGGGGCGAAAGCATGGCTAAATAGCATTCTGCGGATCCATAGCATCTTGGACTGATCTTTGTCGTGATTTCCTTGCTAGATTTAATCCTACAAATTTAATCGATAAGCCGTAACGACATTACTTCTTTTCGGCAGGCGGATGATGAATCCATGTACGAGGCTTGGGAGCGATATAGAGAACTTCTACACAAATGCCCTCACGGGATTCGGTGTGGACTCAAGTAACAATGTTTTACAACGCCGTGAATACACCAACAAGGATGATGCTAGATGCCTCGGCAAGCGGCATACTCTTAGATAAGTCACGGAGGAAGCAATGCAAATTTTAAACAGGCTGGCCAAGAATGACTATCAATTCCCATCTACTAGAAGAGGAGGAGTTAGGCGCCAAGCCACAATACATGAACTAGGATCATCAGATTCAATTTCGGCACAATTGGCGCTTTAACCAAGATGGTCCAGAACATGCAAAAACCAAACAACACACATGAAGTCAAGGTAATGGATTCTTTTTGTGAGTTATGTGGCGATAACCACAATTCTTACGAATGTATGCGAGAATCCGAATCTAGCTTCTATGTGGGGAATTACAATCGGGGCAACAACATGATGTCAAATACATACAATCCGGCTTGGAAGAAGCACCCGAATTTTTCATGGAGTAATCCCAACAATGCTCTAAACGGAACAATCGAAATGCACAAGCATCGGGATTCCAGTGAGAATATGCCACGACAGCGGATGCGCGACAACAACCGACAACATCTAGTTCTTTGGAAAATTCTCTAAATGCTTTTATGATGAAAACTGATCTTATATGGCGAGAATAGTAATTTCATAAAAAGAACTGATGCTTTTATTAACAGGACCGAGATGAGATTGCAAAACCAAGAGGCGGCAATCAAATCATTGGAAAATCAAGTCGGACAATTTGCTCAAAATCTGAACACTAGACCACAAGGAGGTTTACCTAAGCGATCTTGAAGTCGCAAGAGGAACGGCCATGAGCAATGTAAGGCAATCACCACCAGTGGCCAACAACTTAGAGAGGTTCAAACCCGCTCGTCAAACAAAACTCCATAAAAGATCAAGGCGAACCTGGCGGCAAAGTCTCGGATCTTGAACCGAGAATTGCGCGCAACCGCAATAAGCATGCCTCGGCAACGGATGACGCCTCGGCAACTTGCGATAAGCACGCCTCGGCAACCCCAGTGATAACGCGCCGGCAACTCCGGATGTCCCAAAATGCCGTCAATCAGGTTTTCAAACCAATGAAAGGATAGAAGATATCCGACTTCCACCACCATTCCCACAAAGGTTGAAGCGACAAAAGCAAGAATACCAATTCAAGAAGTTTCTTGATATCCTAAAGCAAGTCCACATCAACTTGCCATTGGTGGAAGCAATTGAACAAATGCCAAACTATGCTAAGTTTCTTAAAGACATTGTGTCCAAGAGAACAAGGCTAGGAGAGTTTGAAACAGATTCTTGTGTGAGAGGGATGCATGGCAATGTTGCTGTCGCATGCCGCCCAAGTTGAAGGATCCCGGAAGTTTCACAATACCTGTTCTATTGGAAATCACTATGTCGGGAAAGCACTATGCGACCTAGGGGCTAGCATAAACTTGATGCCTAAATCGGTTTTTCGAAACTAGGAATCGGGAAGCAAGACCTACAACATTATCTTTGCGGCTAGCCGCGAGATCTTATGTGCATCGGAGGGGAAAAATCGAGGACATCTTGGTAAAGTTGATAAATTCATTTTTCCAGCTGACTTTATTGTTTTGGATTGTGAAGCGATGAGCATGCGCCTATCATTCTCGGGAGACCATTCCTAGCGCGGGGAGAACTTTGATTG
>JAGYYJ010000566.1:0-74237 GCA_019671005.1 Hibiscus mutabilis | reverse complement strand
GGAGCTGTTTGCGATGGAGAATGTTGTGTTGGCTCCTCATGCTTCTGTTTTCACTCCAGAATCATCTGCCGCATTGCAAGAGCTGGTTATAGGGAACTTGAAGGCATTTTTTTTCTAATGATCCTTTGCTTTCAAAAGCTCAACTTGAATGAAGCCCTTGTATGAAAAATGATGAATCATTGCCATTAATAATCCCATGTTTTAAATGAAAGTCGTTTGCATGCTTTTATATATATGAAAAATATTTGAACCGAAACAAGGTTAAAAATGAGACAACAAGCACTTCTACTGAAGTAGTAGTCATCAGAAAGAGCAAAGAACCAATTTTATAAAGAATGTAAGTAGATGATTCTACTTTGAGATGAATGTAAAAGTTAACCTTGCATGGTACTTAAACATAAGTCGATGAATTTTCGCAAATGATGTGAGATTTATTGTATTCTTTTAAAATATTAACATATTTTTATAACAATATACACGTACATACACTCATTTTTTCAAAGTAGTATATGTTCATAGATAAAACTACTTAAACCTAAATTTTCTAGGAAATATTTTCATATTAAAAAACAAGTTATGTGCAGCCTCGAAGTCAAAGGTATGTACTATGTAGTTTAGCAGCAAGCAAAAGTGAGATGAAAATAATCAAAATACCAGTCCACGTGCGGTCCAATGGACAAGGCAACCGTATGTCGACCTCATGCAGGCCGAGATTTTTTTCCTGGAAAACGACCATCACATAACATACGAATGTTTGACGATGACTAAATATGAAATGAAAGACCGTTGTATTTCCCTCCACACTTTCATCGCTTGCCTTATCTATCTTTCCCTCCAACTGAAACTAATTACACATAAAACTGTTGTCTGTTCCTACTCCATCATCATCCTTAGTTCCTTATCAGCAAAAAAACTAATATCTCCATAGCTTAAACAGATTGTGTTCTTGGCTTAATTTCGCCTAATTATTTAACCAAAATGGCTAGCAAATTGGTTTTAACTTTGACACCCCATCATTTCTTTATTGCTTCTCACCCTCTTCAAAAACCATTGCTTTCTTTCTCTTCATCTTCTTCTACAAGGGTTCTATCCAACGCAAAGCAGCTTTGTTTAGGACGCAGATTGTTCTTACTTCCCATCAAGGCTACTTCAGATCAACAAAGTTTCCAAATTTTGAATACCAAAAAAAGAAACTTTGCAGGAGAATACTTGAGTTGACTCTAGTAGTTTTTGCAGGCGAAGTCAACGAAAATGAGGTTGTTGATAGCAAAATTCGGCCTTACTCTAGCATAGACAAGAAAGAGAAGAAATCATTGGGTGAAATGGAGCAAGATTTTCTTCAAGCCTTACAGGTGAACCAACATAATTTTGTTTTTCCCTTCAACTTAAGTATGCATGACAACAATTTGTTTTTCTTTTTCCCTGCAGGCATTCTATTATGAGGGAAAAGTTATCATGTCAAATGAGGAATTTGATAATCTCAAGGAAGAACTTATGTGGGAAGGAAGCAGTGTCGTCATGCTAAGTACGGTCGGAATTTCCTATCAAGCATTGTTCAAACAATATGGTCATGAAATATACTATTAGCCTTGAAGATGGTATATCATCTATTTGCAGGTTCTGACGAGCAGAAATTTCTGGAAGCCTCAATGGCCTATGCATCTGGGAAACCACTTTTGAGTGATCAAGAATTTGATGATTTAAAGCTGAGGCTAAAGGTTTGTCAGCATTTGTCCTAATTTTTTTCTGTAGATTTATACAACCATATCAGCATTTGTCATCAGCTAACTTGTTTAATGTAGCATTTCCTTCTAATGTTGTTATTTTGTCCCCATAACTATTTTCTCTAGACGGAAGGAAGCAAAATAGTTGTTGAAACTATTTTCTCTAGACGGAAGGAAGCGAAATCGTTGTTGAGGGTCCACGATGCAGTCTCCGGAATAGAAAGGTATACAGACATCTGTTTTGGTTATGATTGTTTCACACTATGAGTAATTAGGAATTAAGCGTGATGCATAGGCTTATATAGTTCCCTGATCATTATTACATTAATTAAACCAGTGCAACAGCTAGCTCGCTGCTCGTTTTCCTGCCATTTTGAATGGATTGTTATTGCCTTCTACAATATTTTTCTTTCAACTTGAATAGCACAAGGAATTTCCTTTTTAAGCCGAGTAAATGGTTCTCAGAAATTAGGTGACCAATTAACTCAAAGGCTTAACTTGGTAGGAAAGGACTCAACCATTATATTTAAGTTTCAACAAACCTGATTCATAGTCATTTGAATATCATTCTTCTCATAGGTGTACAGCGACCTATCCGTTGACTATTTGAAGACGTTCCTCTTGAACGCCCCGGGGACTGTGGTTGCCCTAGGACTGTAAGTTTTTTCTTCTTTAGGATTCTACATTCCAATTCCAATCCTGTTTTAATAGAATTCTAGCTTGTTTTATGTTTTTCTCCTGTACTTTTTGATATTACTTCGAGTCTCATCAGGTTTTACTTCTTAGATGATGTGACTGGATTGAATTCTCATATCTTTTGGAGGTAAACTGCGGTTACTGCTGAAATTGATGCATGCATGCAATGCAAAGGCTGATGATATCTTTTGGAGTTGCATTTTAACAAATGAATGTTCCTTGTATTGGCTGAATTGCAGCTCCCGGAACCGTTCAGTTTCATTTTTACTTGGTTTCCTGCTGTGCCCTTGATAGTTTGGTTAGCTCAATCCCTCACAAAATTGGTGGTGAAAGGCGTTCTAATCCTAGAGGTAACTAAAACCTCTGTTTCATCATTTCCAATGTTACTTTGAACTGCCCCATATATTGCTTCTACAAGCTATCAAACTAATTTATAGCCTTTCTACCTTATAGGGTCTTTGCCCGAACTGCCGTACTGAGAATGTCTCCTTCTTTGGCACCATACTATCGATCTCGAATGGTGAAAAACCAATACTCTTAAATGTTCAAAGTAAGGACCAGTTTTTCACATTGCTGCCAAATTTTAAGTTCTAACTCTTTGTTCACTCAGTTGTGGAACCCCATTGGAGAACAATTCGAAAATGCGATTGATTACATTGCCAGTAGGAAGTCAAGCTTGATTTGGAGGTATAATTCAAAAAGGCTCAAATAAATGAAAAAGTTCATATAACTTTAAACAAATATATGATCTACAGTCTATCCTGTCTGCTTAATTGCAAATTGAAATTCTTGTTTAATAACAGCAGTAGTTTACTTTGCATCTCTTTTATCGGACAATGTAATTCGCAGTTTTTAACAGGGTCGGCCACGGATGCAGGACAAATTACTTCCAGGGATCCACATAAAGATAGCTGCATATATGTTCTAAACATGTTGGGTCAACATTTGCAGCACAGGAGTAAGTTTTTGATATGTGCTTCATTGCAGAATGTATATCTGTTTATGTTATGTAATACACTTTATACCTACAACAGACATGTTGACAGAAAGAGAAGTGAGCAAGCTGTGAAAATCTCTGATTCAATACATATTATATTCCATGCCTAACACAAGATATATCATAATCCATGTCTTAGCTAAAACCCTGAACCAAGAGTAAAGATTGGGAGTTGGCAATAATAAAAAAGAACTTGACCTTAGGTTTTATTGTACAACTAGGGGCATGTGTCTTTGGGGGACCAAATCAATAGGATAACTAAAAACAACTGTGATGGGATGCCATATGGCCAGCTATTAGGAGAGTTGAGACTCACAAAGTTGATGAAGTGGGGAACATGTTGAAACCAGAAAATTCGAGTACTGTCGACCGAACCGTGTAGTTTCCAAAGGCGAAATGTGTCCTCATTTCAATTCCTGAGCAGCACGCCGGATTCCTTTTCATTCCCTTTTTTTCACATGAACTGTCATCATCAAACCACGCCCCAAATCATTTCTCCCATCCTTAATCCCCCATTGCCTTGCTCCTCAAAGCTTCTTTACATGTCATCTAAGAACTGTCCTTTTCCCTCTCCCTTCAATTCCTCTCATGGGTTCTCTTTTCCCTCTGTAACACCCAAAAAAATATCCTCAATTTAAAACCCTAATTTTTGAAACCTCTAAATTCAAAACCCTAGAAATTGAGAGTTTAAATATAAAACCCTAATTAAGAAATTTAGGAATTAATTGAATTTTAAATAAATTTAATGACCTTTTTATAAAGAAATGATATTTGGTGCCTATTTCGTGAACCCTAGAAAAGAACAAGGACTTAACTTATAGTTTATCCAAAATTTTATATATAAAAGTTTTGATTCACCCTCTGCCGCATTCTATGCTTTTTTCCGAGCTGCAGCCGCACATTCTCCTCTACCTCTCTCAAATTGTGTTCGAATCGCATTTTTTTTTAATTCGATCAAACCTCGCTGAGTCTTTGGCACCATTTAATTTAACTATGTCCTCGGTTGATTTAAAGATAAACTATTCGAATCAGATAAGTATTCATTAAATTTCGTTAGATTAGTATTTAGGAATAATTCTTTGATCATAGTGATAATAGTAATAGTGTTATCGTAAGATTATTCTCATAGATATCACTACAGTTAAACCCAGTGCTTCTGATCGTGAGAAACGCATCTATCAGTAAGTTGAGTTTGGATTTGGCTAAGGTGTGTTTTCTTACGGTGCTATAAATAAATAATTTTTATATGGTTTTATGGAACTTTGTTTATGAATTTAAGTTTTAAACATTATGTATGTATGAGTATGAGTTGAGATTTGTACGAAAGAAGTTCAGTAGTTTTACACTTCGGGCTGAATTCTACTTCGGATTGGCGGATGTAGCGAGGAGGTTATGGGAACCTTCATTATCTATGGCGAACGTAGTTGGTGGGTGCATTTCATTACGCTTGTGATATTGTACCATTGTTTTATATTTTAAAGAAACTTGAGAAAATATTACTTTGTTTTACGATTATGATTTTCTTGCACTTTAGAGACACAGTAAGCTCTTTAGCTTACTCCCCATAGTTTTTCTTACAGATACCGTTGGACTTTAGCCGACGCGGTACTTGGAGGATCTCACTTTTTATCCGGTTATTTTTATTATTGAGTACGAAATTATTTTTAGTTATTCAGATTATTATTTTGAGACATTAATGTAATTTTTATACTTTGAGACTAATTATGTTTTGGGATTATTTTTGGCATTCATTTATTGTGGTTTTATTTCAAATATTTTATTTAAATATCCGAATATTAATTATGATATTTGTATTTTATTATTATGAGATATTTATTAAATTATAGTTATATATTTTTTTAGATTGAAATATAATTTTAATTTAGTTTCTTGAAGGTTAAGTTTTCAAACGTGACTTCTTAGATTCGACTTATTTCTTTCTGGTCGAATTTAGGGGTTACACCCTCTCACATTTATAATACTTTCATGGATATCATTGCGCTCGACGGAAGCAGAAGGGATCGAATCAGCTCGTCTTCTCGATCTTCTCATTAGGGACTACATAGTGAAGTCCTTTGACAGGCATTTGAGAACAGGTATTGTACAAACTGTAAATCTACCTGCGAATTTCTCCGGCATCGAAGTTCATACAGCAAGGTTTAGATGTGGAAGTCTGCACAGATATGATGCACAAGTTAAGGAATTTTATCTGGGAAGAGGCGTGAATGTGCAGCCTTGTGCAGAGAGAGTGATGCTTGTTAGACAAAGCTTGGGTTCTAATTGGTCATCCTTATACCATTCTAACTATGATCTTTCAGGTTACCAGCTTGTGTCACCGATATTAGGCCTCCTCGCTTATAATGCCGGCACAGATGTGAGTTTCGGCAGCCCTTTCGAGGTTGGAATTCTCGCAAGGGAAAACCCGATCAAAATAAACTTCAGCAACATTACAGAGTCATCCAACGTGAGAGGAATCAGGCCATTGTGTGCTAGCTTTGAAGTGGATGGCAAAGTGACATTGAGAAACCAAGTGTCACCAAATGTTTGTGTTGCAACCAGGCATGGTCATTACGGTTTGGTCGTCGAGATACCGCCATCGATGCCTGTGAGGAAGAAGATTAGCAGATGGAAGTTGGCTGTCGGAAGCTCGATGGGAGCTGCATTGGGTGCTTCCTCTTGGGGTTGCTTTTGGTGTCGATGCTTGTTAAGGTAAAGAAGAAAGCAAGAATGGAGGAGTTGAAAATGAGAGCCTATGAAGAAGAAGCTCTTCAGGTTTCCATGGTTGGTGGGGCTCCAATGGCATCGGGAACTCGAACGACGCCGACAATCGAACATGAGTACACACCATATCCTTCTTGAAATGTCACCATTATTTGTTTTAATGTATGATTATTCTTTTTGTAAGATTAGTTCTATTTGTTTTTGGCATAGAAAACTAATCCAACCAAAGTAGTCTCATGTTTAGTGTCTTGGAACTGAACAACTCTGTTTTTGAAGAGACAAATTGTTCATTCCCATGAGTTTCCAGAAAACGACCAAACTGGTTTGTTATGTCTATCGATCGGGGTGTTCAAACATATTCAAAGGACCATTCGGTTCTTTCTTTCTGGCTTTGCATCAGTCAAAAAGCCATGAGCTTGAGCTTTAAATATTCTGAAAAATGATTGCAACCCCTCAGTTGGTCTAATGACGGTTTTAGTCTCCCTATTATTGTTAAAATTTTCATTTACTCCGATTTTAATTTATTTTTTTCGTATCTTATAAATCATATAATTTATTCGAAATTAAGATTAATAAACCGACTAAGCTTCATCATAGATAAATATGGATTGGTCCGTACTAGATTCCTACCTTTCGCGCAAAAAAATATAAAACGGCCAACGAATTTTAGCTGCCCCGAAGCAGTAACTCTGTCTTCAACCTCTCAATTATTCTCTTTTTAGGGTTTGCCTGATTATAACCCTTCCCCCCAAAACACACAATTATTTATCTATGGACGATCCTACGTTAAGTAATCAACGTAATCCATCGGCTCCGGCGACTCCCCGTCTCAACCTCCCGCCGAGAATGTCCGACTCTTCCCTCCATCTCGAAAACGTTCTGTCTCGGACAATGCACATCAACCGTCTGCTGAACTCCAACTACAACAGCTCTCCGTCGCGCACAATTTATTCCGATAGGTTCATCCCCAGTAGATCGGGATCCAATTTTGCCCTTTTTGACATCTCAAATTCTCCGACCTCGGCTGAAGGAAAAGAAGATGGCTCTGGTACTTATCACAGCCTTTTACGTGCCGCGCTTTTTGGGCCCGATACGCCAGACAAGAAAGGCCCATTGGGACCTCCGGCTTGCCGTTAGATTTTCCGGTTCAAATCTGAAACTAAACGGCCATTACATTCGCTTTCACCTTTCGGGCTCGATGAATCGGTTCCCGGGATTAGCCATCGCCCCGTTAAGGCCCCCCAGGAAAGTTCCCAGGTCACCTTACAAGGTTAGCTTTTTTATGGTTTTCACTGTAAATTTGGTTGATTTCCTTTTTTAGGAGTTAATGTCTGTTCTTCTGTTTTTGTAGGTTTTGGATGCACCTGCATTACAAGATGATTTCTATTTGAATTTGGTGGATTGGTCATCGAATAATGTGTTGGCTGTGGGGTTGGGAAATTGTGTTTATTTGTGGAATGCTTGTAGTAGTAAGGTTACCAAGTTGTGTGATTTGGGGATAGATGATAGTGTATGTTCAGTTGGTTGGGCTCATCGTGGAACTCATCTTGCGGTTGGGACTAGCAACGGCGAAGTTCAGGTTTAATTTATTAGTATTTGATGATAAGAACCGTTATGCTGCAGACATGTTTAGTTTGTCTACGTGTGCATGCTTGCTTTCTTATTTTGCCGTGTTACTTTTAGGATGTTACAGTTAGATAGTTTACTTATGTGATCGGAAATCCCTCGAGTATAATTAAGAATGAAAGAACTAGTTCTTAACAAGTGCAGTAATGTTTTCAAAGTTGTTTCACAAACATGAGTGGCAAAATCCATGCAAAGTTTGAAAGCTTTGTCTCCCAAAGAAAATTATTGGTGAATTGTAAAATCAATTTGAAGATATCGTATATGAGTAAATATTTATCGTCATTCATTTGATTTAGGTGGAAATTCTAAACATTTTTTTCTATGTAATTGTTCTTGAATTTACTGATGCTATTATATGGTGTTTTCGTTTTGGGATTATCAAGCTATCGCACCATGTCCAAATTGCAAACCAAAAATAATGGTTGGACTTATGATGTAGCTTATAAAACTTTAAGATTGTAGTTAACTATTGGGAGAAATAAGTAGAGAAAAAGTCTTACATTTGGTCGGAATCTGCTTCAATGGTCGGATAAGGTATGACCCAAAAGTGAAAGCTTCTATCCATAGTTTATGGATTCAGGTCTGACTTCTGAGAGAAACTAGAAAACTGTTTGATGGTTTTGTCAGATGCAAGCATGGGCACCTTTTTATAGATGTGTACAAATTTGCAGGACTTCTGAGCAGTGCGAGATGACTTCTGATAATTTGGGACTGAAACTTTCTTCTATTTTATTACCATATTGAAATCTCATTTTAACTTCCTTATGTAAGGAAAATATATTCTTTAATTGCTTCTAAGAATTTTATTACTTGAAATTTTGAAAATTTAGGTCTGGTCCTTTCCTTGAATCTTCGGGCTTTAATAAACTGACATAAATCAGCAACTTAATTCTTCACCATGGTCATGGAAGGGACCAAATTTTCATCCCTGCTTTGGGCTTGAGAGATAATATTTGCTCTATCATCGCCTTTGCATGTCTTATAGTTTCTGTCTATATCCAACTTCCTACATTTGCTTGTAGGATTATGTAGTTAGTTAATGGCTATCACTTTGTATGTAGATTTGGGATGCATCTCGCTGCCGGAGGGTAAGAACAATGGAGGGGCATCGATTACGTGTTGGGGCCTTATTCAAAGAGATACGTGCTCAGGATGATTTTGCTAGTAAACTCTCTAGTCACAAGTCAGAGGTTAGACTCTTATCCCCCATCAGTTTAATTCAACAGTTGTATTTAAGTATTTATACATACAAATACATTTGGATTTTTTTTCTAAAACAAAATTTTCTTACATGTATGTCCTTTGATTTCATAAATGCCTCTTTTTTTCATGCTTTATCAAGAATTCATGCTCTCATGCAAGACATTATTATTATTTTTGAAAATTGCATGTTCTACCCATCATTATTGTTTTCGTTCATGGCTCATGTTCTGAATTCTAAATCTGAATGACTATTGGGCATTGTGTAGGTTTGTGGGCTGAAGAGGTCTTATGATAACCGTGAACTAGCATCAGGTGGAAATGACAACAAAGTATGTAAAAACATTTCTTTTGCCTGTCTGACTTATTCTGAGGTTTAGTATGCAGTAACTTTAAAACTGATTGAATGACAAATCTCATCCATATGCAGCTTTTCGTTTGGAATCAACATTCCACTCAGCCTGTCCTGAAATACTGTGACCATACTGCCGCTGTAAAAGCAATTGCATGGTCTCCCCATCTACATGGCCTTCTTGCATCTGGGGGTGGTACAGCTGATCGATGTATTAGATTCTGGAATACAACCACCAACACACACTTGAGCGGCATGGACACTGGTAGTCAGGTGATTTTTTTCGTTTTTGTTTTCATCATGTCATGCCGCTTAACTATGGCCTTAAATATGCATCAAGTGGACTCTTAGGTAATTGAAGTTGCTTCCTTGACTGCATTGATGTAGGTGTTCTTTCTCCGATTAGTTTGAATTTTGAAATGATGAAAACACTATCATCTGCATGGGGGTCAGAGTAATTCTCCTATCAATCTGCAATGCAGTAGAGATTATGAAAAAATTAATCTACATATCTAATTTTAAGTTCTCGTATAAGTTCTTGGAACATATCCATGGCAAAGCTTTATTGTAGAAATTAACAGAAGACGGTTACAAGTTTCTTTTTGCCTTGGCGGTGCTGCTGCTTAAGACTTGAGTTACAAATTCTAGATGCTTATAATGTCCACTCTATGCATGGCAGGTATGCAATCTCGTGTGGTCTAAGAATGTTAATGAACTCGTCAGCACTCATGGATACTCCCAAAACCAGATAATTGTTTGGAGATACCCTACGATGTCAAAGGTAGAAGTTTAAAAGCAGTGTCTATATGATTATAATCTCTCATCTTCTTTTTGTCCTCTAAAAGTTTATTCTACTAATGCAGTTGGCTACTCTTACGGGTCACACATACAGAGTCCTTTATCTTGCAATCTCACCTGATGGACAGGTTGGTCACCTTCCCACGCTTTATACTTACCCTTGGCTTCTACTTCCGTAGTACAATAAAAGTATTAAAATATACTAGAAGTTCTGCAATTTTATTTTCTCTTTATTTATACACCGATGCTTTTCCTGTGTTTGAAGTGACCCTTTTTTAACCCTTTCCGCAGAAAATAGCTACTGGAGCTGGAGATGAGACGCTAAGGTTTTGGAACGTGTTCCCTTCTCCTAATTCTCAGGTAATTACATTTGGTGGAGTCCAGGCTATCTGACAATTTCTTTAGTCTTCTTTTTTCTGACCATTTAATCCGGCTTTCCTTTGAATACCACTCACATAAATTTACTTTTTGTTTGTGGGGATTGTAAGTTCCTTCGATGGGGGCAGACGTAATAAAGTAGTTTCGGTTTTGTACTGTTGAATGTCTGCTTTTAATTGAAAAGTAAATGCTGCATCATTCTGTAGCATGATCTCTAATGCAGAACACTGATAGCGAAATAGGATCATCATTTTTGGGGAGAACCACAATTCGTTAAGTCGAAGAGACTATGCTGTAAGCTCGGGGTTTATCGGATATTCACATGCTTGTAAGCATTGTCATGCTCTGAAATATATAAAAAAAAAAAATCAAAGAAATTGCAGCCAGCAGGGGCAACAACTATTTTCTTGTTAGTTTATTGATTTTGGATCCCAATTTTCGTTTTGATTTAATGTAAAGAGGGAGTTGTTACATCAATTGTTGGTAGCTGCTCCCTCACTCCTTTTGTAAATTAAAGAGGTCGCAGAGTTTGTTGAGGAACACGCTGGTTACTGTAGCACGTTTCTTTGTGTTTGTAAATAAATTCATGCTAAAGGGTTTCTGTAATGCGAGTAAATTCAACCATGTATACCGTGTAAAACTTAATTATTTTTACACTTTTTGAACCGTTAGATGAAAGTAAATAAATTACTAAAATTATTTCTTATTTTTTCATTTCTTACTGTTAATCTCCTAATTTTCTATTGTTAACTTTAGGGGTGTAAATGAGCTGAGTCGAGCTCGAGTAGTGTTAAGTTCGACTCAGCTCGTTAAGATTTTAAGTCGAGTTCAAGCTCGAGTAATTTTTAACGAGCCTGAAAAATTTGAGCTCGACTCAGCTTGTTAAAAACTCGAGTCGAGTTTGAGCTTGATTCGAGCCCAATCGAGTCAAGTTTTAACCGTCTTTCATCGTGTTGGACTCGAGTAGCTCGCGATCTGTCACGTCTCATTTAAAGCCCTATTAGGAAAAAAAATTGATACACAAGTTGTGTAAATTCAAGCTTGTTAATTTTAGGGTTTAGATGTTTAGGTTATTGGGTTTAGAATTTAAGATTTAGATTTTAGG
This sequence comes from Hibiscus mutabilis, assembly GCA_019671005.1. Taxonomy (NCBI): domain Eukaryota; kingdom Viridiplantae; phylum Streptophyta; class Magnoliopsida; order Malvales; family Malvaceae; genus Hibiscus; species Hibiscus mutabilis. The sequence continues at coordinate 62,640 of JAGYYJ010000566.1, read as the reverse complement.
GTTTATGACTTATGTTTAGGGTTTTAAGTTTAGGAATTTAGACTTTTAATTTTAAAAAAATTAAAAATTTAGTATATTATATTTTTAGTAGCTCGCGAGCTTTTCGAGTCGGGTATCAAGTAGTTCAGCTCGGCTCGGTAAGAACTCGAGCCGAGTTCGAGCTCGAGTCGAGCTTTGACCGAGTTAGACTTGAGTAGCCTGCGATCTGTCTCGTTTCATTTATAGCCCTAGTTAATCTCATCAATACATTTAACTTCATTCAATGGTCAAAAAAGTTCAAAAATTTTAAATTTGACATGGTGTAAGAGAATCATATCTTGTAATATCCCAACTTTTGTTTAAGTGACTAAAATATAATTTTTGAAAAGTTTAGGGGTCAAAGTGTAAACTTTAAAAAGTTTAGGGACTAAAGTGTGAATTTCCTTAACAAGTGATTTTAGTCTGTATAAGAGCAAATCGGATCGAAATAGGTACATTGATATCGGTTTTAAGAATTAGAATACGGAAGAAGGTACCGAATTTGAATCGAAAGTAATGATTAAGCGTGCTCAGGCCAGGGAAATACAATGATGGGTGACCTTCTAGGAAGTATCACATGTCAGTATTTTGATCAGTAAAAAGGACTCAGAAGAAATGGGAAAGATTTGTATAAATGTTTGATGAAGAATTTTCAAGAAAGATGTTACCCGATAGAGATTTTGGGCAATTATCGATATTTTTGGATCGAGTCAAAATTTTAAAGTTGACTTTATTAAATGAAGGATTTTGTATTAAGTTGTGAAATTATTTATGGAATTTTGGAAATAAGAAATTTCCAAAGTAGAATTGATAATTCGATAGAGGAAATGTATCCGATAAGAATTTTTGATAATTATCGGTATATCGGATCAAACTGAAATTTTAAAGACGGTTCCAAAAAATTATGGAAAAGTGAGAACGTATTATTTTATGAATATTTTATTACATTTGGTTGGATTCTAACTAAATATGGTTAGAATATGATGGAATGATTGTAAAGGTTTAAAGGAAGAAAATTTGGAAATCGTATTGAATAAAATTCGAATTTTTGGATCGAATAAAATAAAATTTGATGAAGGTCGATTAGATTGGAACCAAATCGGTCTAATTTTAATGGGATGGCATGATGGAAGAAAATATGTAAAATAAGATATAGTTGGAGGTTAAAGTTGTAAAAGGCTAGAAAATGAATTTAAAATTCATTTTAAGGTATACATGTGTCATTATTATAATAAAGATAATGTACATGTGTATTAACCAAAATAAAAGATGAAATAAATCATCTTCTTCACCTAAAGGAAGGTGCCGAATGCCATTGTCGAGTGGGAGAAAGAATTTTTGCAAGCTTTAAGTCAAATTTTGAAGGTTTTGAGTTTGAATCAAGGTATGTCACTTTAGAATAATTTGTTCTACACTTCAAGCTCTTCATTTTAGTAGTAATTTTTCATGGAAAAGTTTACTATAGATTATGTCTTGAATGAAGATTAATGGTGAAAGTTGAAGTTTATGATATAATTAGAATGGTAGATGTTAGAAACGATGATTTTGAAGTGACATTTTTGTGTTGAAGTGTGCTAACGTGGAAGTAAAAAAATTATTCATTTTCTTTAGGACACACCATTATTTTTTCATTTTTTTACTTCATCATCATCTTCTTTTTCATCTAATTTAGGATTTTCTTATTTTTAACCGCCATCAGAAATCGTTATTCTCTAATATTGATGTCAATTCATCGTCGTCTACTATTCTTTCGGTTTAAATTTTTTAAAAGTTATTCAAAACTTATAAAATTAAATAAAAATAATAATTTTTTGAGTCTGAACTTTATCGAATTTGAAGGGATTAAGGAGTCCGTTCAAAAATTTGAATAGTGAAAAATGTTCTTTCGATAAGACTAACAATGTATCTCGAAGGAGATCCGAACATTAGAAGGTTGAAGTTTTAGATGGACTTCGTCAATTTTGACTCATGAAGAATTAAACCGATGAGAAGAAAGAGGAGAGAAATGTGAATATCTTAGTACAATTCTTGTCCCATACGATGAAGGATGACAGTCAACCAACAATATCAGTCGGAGTCAAGGATGGACCAAGGGGGCGGTCGCTCTCTTAAAATTTGAAATTCGTATATGATTTTAAAATTTTTATATATTTTTTACTGAAAACTTATTTTCGGCCCCTATAATCTTTTAAGTTCACCCCTAAAATTTTATAAGTTAACCCCTGATATAAATTCTTATGTCTGTCCCTGGTCATAGTGGTTTAGAAATTATATATATATAGAAAAAAATTTGATACACAAGCCGTGTAAACTTTAGTTTACACGTGCCTTTTAGTTTTAGTTTAGGGTTTAGTTTTTTAGGGTTAAGGTTGAGAATTTAGGATTTGAGTTTTTATAGTGTAAATACACAGGCTTGTGTAAAATTAATTTTACACAACCTGTGTATCAAAATTTTACCATATATATAACGGTCACATTATCACACTATTAATGTTTTAACAACCCATTGAGAAAAAAATATTCAAAAAGTTCAGCAATAAAAATGAAATTTTTATAATTATGTGATCAAAACAAAACAGATCCTAAATTTTAATGACTAATGTTGTAGTTTACCCAAGCTATGGACACTTTTTTTCAACAAAGGAAGGGGGACTGCTCCTGCTGGAAATTAATCCCAGGACTTAGGAGAGAAGGAGGAAGAAAGTGCTCCTTCTGAGATTAGAACCCAAGACCTAGGGGAAATGAGGAAGCAAGTGAGAAAACTCTGGCCACTCGACCATCACTGTTTTCTCAAGCTATGAACAGTTTTACTTGCGAGTAACGAGATGCAGAGATGTTTAAAATTATCAGACCTGACTGACCCGAAAGTAAAAAAATTAGGTATTTACCCTAATTTTTTTTATCTGGGTCGAGTACCCGACCAGCTAAAATAGATAGTTTTTCGGGTCGGGCCCAGACTGAAGAAACGCCTATAACCGGGTACATGGTGACCCGATTAACCGACCTAATATTTTTTATATTTTATTGAATATATAATTTATATATAAAATATTAAAATATAAAAAACACTACAAATCCTAGAAAATCTAAAATTCCAGATAAGGCTATGTACGCCCTGTAATTAGACAATTTCCTTTTCATATAATTTGCATAAAAAATTATTGCTTGAAATAAAGGAGGAAAATGTTCCATAATGTCTATACAAGTTTAATATTGTAATGTTTTTTGGTGATAAATTTAATATATATATATATATATCAAAATATTTCTTATTTAAAACTAACTTCAAATCACTACTTTTTTTATGTTTTCATTGTATATTATGAATTTTTAAAATTTATGTGTTTCAAATGTGATTTTTTAATAAAAAATAGATTTAAAAAAATAAAAAAAATATGAATCGGGTACCCGTTACTTGATTTCCCGGTTACTCGGGTACCCAAATAGCAGGTACCCGGCTAAAGCGGGCGGGACGCGAGCCAGCTTATGTAGTACCCGAAAGGATCGAGTATCCGACAATGAACACCCCTAACGAAATTGTTGGGATGAACAGTCAATTGCAAATGGCCAAGAGTGGGAGTGAATTGGCAATTAAAAAATTTGTGGAAGCAAAGAAAAAAACAAAAGAAATTTAGAGTATGTTCACATCTACTACCTTAGCTATCCACACTAAAGATTTCTCAAATCCACTAGATTTGCTTTCCTTTTGAGGCTTAAGGAGATAACCTTACAACTCTCTAAAGGTTTATATCCTAACACCTTAAGAACACTCTCAAAGAGAATTACAAATTTAGCAAACTGAAAAACCTCACAAATGCAATATGTTTGTGCAATTTTAAGGCTCACTCAACCCCAAACACTTGAGTAAAAAGATTACAATAAATGACTCTCATGTGGGTTTACAAGAATTTTACAAATTAAGCTCAAAGATGTTGAATGTGTGCTTGAATGCTTTAGACTTGTTAAATTGTTGAAGAAGCTTTGTAGACTTGATTTTATACCTCCTCATTAATTTCTAGTCGTTTGGGTAGTTGAGATATTGATTATAGCTATTGGGTTGCATTTTTCCCACAATAAATGTTGTTTGACGACACTGGGCATCGGTACACGAGTACTCGTATCGGTACCTACCATAAGAAGAAAGAGTCGTTGCAAACAAAGAGGTACTGGTACGCGAGCAGGCGTATCGGCACAGAGTGACTATTTTACAAGGGGTATCGGTATTGTCCGTACCGTTTCGATACCATTTTGCTCATTGGATTCTTTGAAAGTTTTGGTTGAAAAACCGTATCGATACGCCTATGAGGGTTACGGTAGGCATAACCGTTTTTCAAAAATTATGGTTCCAATAAAACTGACAAGGCAACGGTTGAATAATAACTGAAAAGATTTGGAAAATCTTTAACCCCGTACCGGTACGCTAAAAGTCGTACCAATACTCATAGTCAATTTGGTTTTCAGTTTTACAAAGGCATATCGATACGCGCATAACTGTATCGGTACCATATAGCCATTAAGCATAAATTAGCTTTTCAGTAGCGAAAAATCGTACCGATACTCCATAGGCTGTATCGGTACTCCTGTATCAAATTGGCTATTTTGAGTACCAAAATACTTGAAAAATATTTAGGGATTTAAGTTTTGACTTTAAAAAAATTAAGTTCGAATGTTTGTTAATTTAGTGAGTAAATTGAGTACTTAAAAATTTATTCCTTTTTACAAAAATAATCTTTATTATATCAAAATTAATTTGTATATCAAAATCAAATATAGATTTAACAGAGATGTTCATCAAACCCCGTCCTCTATATGTTGAACTGATCATCAAGATGTTGAACTGATCAAGACGTTGAAAACATATTTTTTTTCATAATTTGATACTATTTTTTCTACTTATATTGGTATCCCACGTAGGTTAAAAAAAATATTTTACAAAATTAATTTTTTTTCACACTCATAAAAGAAAATGTTTTGCGTGAACATATATTTAAAATATGATAAAGCTATATTTGGTTTTGTACAACAATGATTATTTTATAAAAAGGAATAAATTTTAATTACTCAAAAGACTCACAAATTGACAAAGATTCTAACTTAAAATAATTTTTAAGTTAAAACTTTAAACCCTAAATATTTTCTAAGTATTTTGGTACTTAAAATAGCCAAATTGGTCCAGAAGTACCGATACGCCTTAGGTTGTATCGGTACGAGTTTTAACTACTGAAATTATGTTTTAAACTTATTGACTATAGGGTACCGATACGCGTGTAGCTCGTTTCGGTACACCCTTCAAACCTGGAAATCAATTTGTTTACGAGTACCGGTACAACTTAGTGAGTACCGGTACGGGGTTAAAGATTTTCCAAATATTTTGCATTCAAAATTTGACCGTTGCTTTGTTAGTTTATTGGAACCAAAAGTTTTAAAAAAGGTTATGTGTACCGATATCCATATTGATGTATCAATACGACTTTTTGTGCAAAACTTTCAAGGATTCCAGTGAGCAAAATCGGTATCGATACGGTATGGCTCGTACTGATACCCTTTGTAAAATACACTCTGCGTATCGATACGGCTTTCCGAGTATCGATACTCCTTTGTTACAACAGCTCTTTTTTTATGGCAGGTACCGATACTCGTCCCCGATTAACAATACTCAGTGTTGGCAAACATCATTTATTGCGGGAAAAATACAGTCCAACGGCTATAATTAATATCACAACTACCCAAACAGCTAGAAATCAATGAGAGGTATAAAATTAAGTCTCCAAAGCAGCTTCAACAACTATTGATTAAGTCAAAAGCATTCAAGCACACATCCAACAATCTTTGAGCCTTTATTAATGTAATATCTTGTAAACCCACTTGAGTGATTTCATTTGTATCCATTTTATTCAAGTGTTGGGGTTTAAGCGAGCCTAGAATTGTGCAAACAATCTACCTAGTAAAGGATTTTCAGTTTGCTCTATTTGATTTTTCTTTGTGAGGGTTCTTAAGATTTTGGGGTATAAATCTTAAGGGAGTTGTAAGGTAGATGTAAACTTGTTGAGAAGGTTGAACCACTATAAATCTTGTGTCCCAATTTTTCTTACCTTTCCTATTGCTTCCACCAATTTTTTAAATTGCTAATTCACCCTCTCTTGGCCATATTGCATTGATTGATCATCCTAACAAAATATTCAACAATGGTCCCAGGTTATGGCATAAAAAATATTGAACATATATTTGATCCTTAAATGGTTTATTTATTTATTTATTATTTAAAGAACACATAAATATATGACAGATAAAAAGTATTATATTACAATAATTAGACTTAAGAAAAAAATTTGCCCTCGTTTTCAATCAAAATTAATAAATATTGTCTATCGTTTTTACTTTCATCAATTTACCCTAGAACTTAGCAAATTATCAAATTACCTTTTATCCAACAGAAATCGACATTGACCACTACAATGTTGATGTAATAATATATGATATGACGTGATGGTCCACGTGTAAATATATGGTGACTTAATTATTTTTTAATCAAAGACCGAATCATTTTTTTTTCAAATGCATGGATTATTTAATTATTAAAAAGAAAAAAACTCTTTATATATATTTATAAAAAATTAAATGTTCATAACCACTCTAAAAATGCATTGTATTAGTATATTATAGACTTATTTTTATTTTTTCAATAAATTTACAAATTAAGCAAATATTTATCTTATGTCACTAAATTGAGTCTCTTGCTAAACGCATATTTTTCTCAAATAAAAAAAGAAATTTATTTCATGAGATATTATTGTTTATTTATTTAAGATGTTATGGCATGATCACCAGAATCAAAGAAAAACTAATCTCAATAGAATTTGAAATTTTGAAAATTTTAATTCATTAAACATTATATTTCACACCATGGAATCTTCTTACATATTACACTGAGTTTATTCAACTCAATTCGTCACATTCTCATCAAGTCTTTTATATTTATTGATAAGTGAAAACCGCTATAAGCCTCATTAAAAACCTCCCTATGCCTAATTAGAGGAAAAGAATACCCATAGCGTTATCATAGAATAAGAACCGAGAGTACATACCTCAAACGAAATAAACATATGAAACCACAAAAGCAAAAAACCACCAAAAAAATTATAGATTTTTAAAATTAGGGTTTCTGGATATTTCAATTTAAATTTAAATATTTGCAACTTCCTTTTTAAAATGTACAGATCTTTTTAGTAACATGAACGTAGGTATTGAAGCTTCATTTAAATTGAATAATCACCCATGGATATTTAAAATTAGGGTTTCTGGATATTTCTTCTCTCCGGTGGTCCTATACATAGTTCCGTCTCCACCTCCATGTTCTGATCGGTTTGGAGCTCATCTGACGGGCTTGTCGACGATGATTCTCGCGGTCGCATCCCACACTAATAATAAGAATGTAAAAAAACGTTACATAATGTCGCCAAAGTATGTATGTACATATGTACGTATATAGGGTGAGTAAAATTCAACTCAACTCGAAAGAAAAAAATGAACTTTTCAACCCAAATCGTAATTCATAAACTCGACTCGAAAAAATTTAAGGTTTGAGTTATAAAATGGGAACTCGAATAACTCAAATTTTTTAGTAAATAGTGGATTAGCTTTTAAATTCAAGTCGAGTCCCACAACTTTGCCTGGTAGATGCATATCACATATGAAAAAAATAAAGAAATATATATATGTATATCGTATATACATATATAAAGTCGTTTAAATTGAGATCAATTACTACCATAATACTATAAATATCTACAATTAAATTTGAACAAGAACTCGAACAACTCGAATTGACTTGACTCAACTCGAATTTCATAAACTCGACTTCAAAAAAATTTCAAATAAAGTTTGAGTTATAAAATAGGACTCGTAAATTAACTCGAAAATTTTTGACTCCATTTGATCAAATGCTCACCCCTATATATATATATATATATATATGATCAGTGGTTCAAACAAAATCATATTATCATGGAGGACGATTAGAGATCAAATCAAATACCTTTTTACGCAGATTTGCATTTTCTTCCCCAAGGCGTCTCTCCTGAATCAATGTTTAACTTAACTAATTATTCATTCAAAACAACATCCTTGAAATCCATGCTGTTCATTGCATTATATATTTAACATTGAAAAAACCTGCAAAATGGTTTACCTCTTCCTTTAACTTCTCAATCTGCTCCAAAAATACCTGATTCTGCAACACGTTAAAATAAAGTCTTTTAAGATTTTATCAGTAATATTATATTCATGCACACATGAAAATGAAAATGGATGTACCTTTCTTGCTCGAATTCTGCATAAGCTTTGTTCCAACTGGTTTTCCAACTGTTGCAGATCATCAACAGAACATGGTTCTAGTCCATGTCCCAGCATTTTTCTGTTATAAAATTATGAAACATATAGAGGTTTACACATGAAGATGAAGGAAAGGGATTAATCCAAATATGAACTTGAACTAAACATTAAGAACAAGTTTTAAGCTCAAGGATTTAACCTTTTAGAATCTTCCAGAAATTCAATATTCTTTGCCATTCTTTGTGCGTCATCCTTTACGTTCTTCACGCCCATGCAAATCCAGTCATTAGATATTGACTGACAAGACTCAATGCATGCATTATTGGCCTAGCTCAGTTTTTGTGTGTGTATATATATCTATATATTCATTGCTGACTTGCTAAAGATGTAAATAAGACACCAAGAATATATATACAGGGATATGATCAGTTTATACATTTTTAAGTTTTATAATTTTTTAGATCGTTGGATGGGTGAAGTGGATGGCTGAGATTATATGTGAAAATTATCACTTGAAAAAAAAGTAAGGAGTTAATCTTAACCATCTATTTCGCTCATCCAATTATACAGTTTGTGTAAGTGGATCCTGGGGCTATACCTGCATGTTTTCGTCTACTGCTTTGCTTCTGATTCCACGAGCATCCTTCTCTCTCTTTTCATATCGGTCTATGGTTTTGTTCATACTGAAAGCATGAGAAGCACACACACAATAATCACTGCACTGTCTAATTTTCACTAGTAATCAAGTAGGGTTAGATGTGCCATAAATTGACTCAATCGGACCAAATCCAAATAGGAAAATTGAACTTGAGTATTCCTCTTACGTCAGGTGCATTTAAGGTTAAGTATTTCCAACAAATGTGCTTCTCGAGATTCGAACATGTCTAAAACATACCATTTTCCTTCATTTTGGAATCTTGCCTTGTAGCTTGAACAAAAAGAAAATGAAGGTAAAGTATTACACATAACATGCTAACAGAAATTAGGGTCTAACGAGGCTTCAATATAGAGGTAATAACACTGGTCTTGTGTGTCGAGGCGATGTATAAAGAGGCGAGGGAAACTCTTAAACTTGGTAAAAGTCTGGGGGTGCAGATAATTGGTAACGAAGAGGAAGTTGTGGATGAATTGGTAAGGATCGAGTTACTTAATCAGTAATTGTCTTTTGGGTTTGTTTTTGTGATGATATTTATGTGAATTTTGGTTGTTTTTATCTGGAAATGTTTTTATCTTTGTAAGTCTTGGTATGGACCCTTTTTGGGATGTTGACTCGGCTTTTGTTAGTGTTAGTGGTCCGATTGCGTTTTGTAGAGTAGTTTATTATCAATGGCTTGTCGACTGGTTCTTCTCTTTGTTGAGGAGCCTTGCTATGGCTTGAAGGTGTAAAGCGATGCGTTTTGTGCCAGGTGATTCCATATGTTTCTTCTTTAAGGTGATTGTTGGTACTGAAGGGTATTGTGTGGAGTGGGTCCTTTGATGGCAGTAGGTTTATGGTCTGCTTTTGATGTGGTTAGTTGGATCTTCATGTAGAAAGAAGGCATTTTGTTTTGAGTGGTGTTTTGTGAATCCTACTTGGTGATTGGATTAATTTCATTGGTGATTGGTTTGGATAGCTTTGCATGCGTTGGCCTTGGCTGTAGCTTTTGGGGTTTGGGTTTTGCCTTGTGTTTCGTTTGATTATTCGATGCTATAGAAGGTGGCAAATGGGTCATTTGGTTCGGTTTCGGTTTGGGTCATTTCGGTTCGGTTTATTTCGAGTCTGACTACATTCGGTTTAAATTCGGTTCGGGTTTGGTTCGATTTTAATTTGGGTATATGGTGACTTTGGTTCGGGTGTCGAGTTAAGACTTTAGTTCGGTTGATTTTCAGTTCGGTTAATTTCAGGTCGGATCAATATCGGGTTAATAGGAGATCGATCGTTTTAATCGGGTTTTCAGCCCATGTTAGGTTTTTCCACCATATATATGACTTTATATAGCCTGTATATTTGGCTTTTTGTTGTGTTGTGCGACAATTCAAATCTCATATTTATTTATTTATTTTAATATATTTTTTATTTCGGGTTGCCTTCGGTTTGGGTTGCTTTCGGTTCGGGTGAAATCGGTTCGGTTCCATTCGGTTCTGTTGAAAATCGGTTTGGGTCCATTTCTGGTTCAACTGAAATTCGGTTCGGTTCGGTTTATTTCGAGTTTCAGATCAAATTTGGGTCATCGTGTTCGGGTCAATTTCAGGTCTCTGTTCGGGTAAATCGGTTAGATTTTCTGGTCTCGGGTCAAGTTTGCCAAGTCTAAGTATGGTTGTTGATTGAGTGCTGCATTTGGAGGAAGTTTACTCGGATTGTGGGTCATTAGATGTTTTGATAGGATAAAGTGGCTTTTGATATTAGAGATTTTAAATTTTTTTTTGGGTGTATTTTGTACCGTGTCGCGAATTGGTTTTGTTTTGGGTGTAATTTGTAACTCGTTGTGTGTACTTTTTTCCTTCATTTAAATTTAAGAAAGTTTTTAACGAGACACACAATGTAGATCTTGGATCTTATACCTTATAATAAAATTTCTAATTGCTGAGCAAAAATAAAAAATAACACCGGTCTTAAGCTATAGTTCTGTTAAACACTTATAACGAGACTATGAAATTTTTTCAGTACCATACAATCCAACAATGGCTCAAATCAAGAATCACAAGGAAAGAAAAACCAGAAAAGCAAAGGTAAAGTCGTATCTATTTGTAGCAGTTTCATCAACAATCTTGATTCGGATCATGTCTCTAAAATCACCCAAAGCCATATGGGATTATCTCCAGGTAGAATACGAAGGAGATGAACGAATCAAAGGCATGCAAGTGTTGAGCCTTATAGGAGACTTTGAATTACAGAAGATAAAAGAGTTAGAAACCATCAAGGAGTACTCCGAAAGGCTCCAAAGCATAGCAAACAAAGTAAAGTTGTTTGGTCCTGGTTTTAATGACCCTTATTGTTGAAGAAAATTTGGTTTTTGTTCCTGCAAGATTTGAAGCTACTATAACCACTTTGGAAAACACCAAGGATCTTTCTAAGATCACCTTGGTAGAATTATTGAATTCTTTGCAGGCACAAAACCTAAAAATGGTGGAAGAAGAAGAAGAAGAACCGAGAAGCAAATTTAGAAGGCACTGTGCTCAACAACAACATGAGCAAAACAAACAACTCCAAATGAAAGTACCCTCCTAGTAAAAATTGCCACAAAATGGGTCATTTTCCGTTCAAATGCTGAAAAAGACCTAATGTTAAGTGCAACAAGTGCAATCAACTTGGGCACAAAGCTATCATTTGCAGTAGGAAAACTCAGTAACAAAATGCAGAAACTCATATTGTTATGTTGAATTTCATAATATGAACCTTTATGATTAGATATGACTTTTCATGAACTTTTAGTGATTAGGTACAACTCGTTTAGAAACCTAGATTAATGAATGGATGTAACTATTCATCATGAATAGATGTTCCTTTGCATGATGAATAGATGTAAATGAAGAGATGTGATTGTTCCAATAGTCACCTACAATCACTATATAAAGGATTGTAAATGATGAAACAAAGCAATTTTGTATTTCAAGAAATTTCCAAGTGTTATTTGAAGTTCATTAACATATTTTTCTTCCTCTCCAAAAGATTGTGTTATTTTACAACTAAAAGAATCCCCGTTATGTTTGCAAAGCAACAGAAAAAACTAAAAGAGAAAACGATGAGATTCAAAGAATGAGGAAACTAAATTGGATTCGTCAAGAAATGGTTAAAAACCTTTATTTTAAGAACCAATTATGGTGGGACTTGGCGCAGATGAATGAAGCCACAGCAAATTCTCTACAGACCAATTTAGAACAAGTATTGGTGAATGTCAACGAGGAACATCACACGAATGATGTGGGTATGATGGATATGGTTGATCACACATAGTTTGACTGCAAAAGCAGTCATGAATGATGGCGTAAGACAGTAGATTCGCCACAAGAGCATGCAAATAATGAGAAGCATGGGGATGAAAGATACAAAGATAGGTATCAAGAAAACGTGACATGTGAAGACAAATGGCAAAATGGGACATTGAAAGATGATCGATTAGCAAGTGAACATACTAATTGTAAGTCTAGTGAGGACCATTTAATGGATGAAAAAGATGTAAAAGTTTGGCGAAAGAAGCTCAAGACTCAAGATTGTGATAAAGACCGTGAGCATAAACGTTACAAAGAGCGCAAGCGAGAGCATTAACGTTATCATGACCATGATTGTAATTATGATTCTCAATGCAATCGACACAAAGAATGTGATTATTGTTACAGTGATCGAGACAATGATAGAGATTATAATACAGAGATAGTAAAGGAAGGAAACGATCTCCTGATAGTCAAGATGATGATACTGATGAAAAATTTGGTACACTATTCTAACGTGGAAATCTGAACGTGACGAAGAAATATTCAAATTAAGGGGGAATGTTGAATTTCATAATTTGAACATTTATGATTAGATGTGACTCTTCATGAACATTTTAGTGATTAGGTGTAACTCTTTTAGAAACCTAGATTAATGAATGGATGTAACTGTTCATCATGAATAGATGTGCCTTTGCATGATCCAATAGTCACCTACAATCACTATATAAAGGATTGTAAGTGATAAAGCAAAGAAATTTTGTATTCCAATAAATTTTCAAGTGTTATTTGAAGTTCATTAATATATTTTTCTTCCTTTCCAAAAGATTTTTTTATTTCACTTTCATATTCCAACATGTTAATGAAGAAGAGGAAGATCAACTCTTTGCCGCAGCTTGTTTTTCAAGCATTATTTCAAGAGGGTGTTGGTTGATTGATAGTGGATGTACCAATCACATGACTCATGACAAGGAACTCTTCAAGAACTGAAGCCTGTTAAATTTTCAAGGGTTAGAATTAGCCATGGTGATTATATTCATGCAATAAACACAACAATGTTTCTTAAGCTTCCTACAAGAGCAGTGAAAAATAAAACTCCTTTTGAAACATGCCTTGGTGTTCAAGAAAACAAGACATTATGGCTCAATCTACTGTAGAAGATGTTGTGGCATCAACATCAGTAGTAAACCAAACATTATGGCTGAAGAAAATTTCGGTTGATTTGCATATGGAACAGGCCAAAAGTATTGAAGTGTTCATGGACAACCAATCTGCAATTGTAATTTCTCACAATCCAAGCTTTCATGGGAAAATTAAACATTTTAATATCAAATTTGAATAATTACTTATCCCTTTTGTGACTGTCGAATTTCCATGTCTTAGGTTCAAGGCAAAGGCAATTGTCACGGACCAAACTTTTTGGACCGAGACATTAGCGCGAGCAACAAATAGGGAGGTTGTGCGCAATGCAACGGGCATGTCAAATGTGGCCCAGCACTCGGAGAATGGCGAGGACCATACCTTTGGGACCGAGGCATTGGCGCAAGAATCAGCCAAAGAGAGTTTGCGCGGTGTAACGGGCTTGCCAAGACCATCACACTTGGCCCGGCACTTGAAGAATGCTAAAGAGCCCGCAAGCCCACAAGACTTAGCCAAATCCATGGAGGATTCAGGAGGGTAAATTGGTCAAAGCATTATCCATTTATTTGAATATAATGTATAGATAATGTTTGTGATAATTAGAGATTTGAATTTGAGATTTGATCAGATAAGATAAGATAAGATCAATCTTGACCGTCGATGTAATTTAAACTGAGCCGTTGGATGTAGGGGAGTTCAACTATAAATAGAGGCTCCCTCCTCACTTGTAAATCACTTCATTCATTCAGTTCACTTCACTTGAGTAATACAAGAAGCATTTACTCTAAAACTCTTTCTATTGTTCTTTGTTGTTCTTGAGTGTTCTTCGTTGTTCTAGCTGCCAATCTCTTTCTGTTGTTCTTTGATTAGCTTTCGCTAGAACGATCTTTCGCTCGAGGGCTTCGAGGAGTGTTCGATCTTCCGGAGCGAGAATCCTGGTTGAGTTAGGTGTTTGTCGAGAGATCTTCACCTAAGACCGTGTCAAGGTACTTCAGGGTGACTTAGTCGACGTTTCAACCGAGAAAGCGACTAAGGTCCGGCACGATTCGTCTGGCAAAGGTATAGCCCCGCGACACAAGTGGTGTCAGTGACGAGATCCATCGAGACCGAGTCTTTGGTCGGCCGTTGTCGAGCGGGAGTACTCACAAGGTCGGTTGAAGGTCGACTTAGGCGTAGGAATCGACCGACGGCGCGTCGAAGGCGTCTAAGGCGCACACGGATCAGCTAGAGTCAAAATCTAGCCCCGTGATGCTTGGTATCAGAGCCAAAAGGCGGTAGCTGATAGTTGGTATCAGAGACGAGCGGTGGTAGCTGGTAGCCGGTAGCCAGGTTCCGTGATAGTTGGTATCTGAGTGAGCGGTGGTAGTTGGTTGCTGGTAGCTGGTAGCCAGGTTCCGTGACAGTAGGCATCGGAGCAAAGTTCTGCTGACAGTTGGTGTCAGAGTTGAGCGGTGATAAGTTGTTATCAAAGACGGTAGCGGGTTCCGTGACAGTAGGCATCGGAGCGAAGTCTTGCTGATAGTTGATATCGAAAAGAGCCGTGAGAGTTGGTAATGAGAGAGCCACGAGAGGTGGAATCGGAGAAGTGCCGTGATAAGCGCTATCCGAGCGAGTCAAGGAAGGGACTTGCGTTCGAGCCAGCTCGCTTGCGCGATCAAGCGTGGTGGTGACTTGTGTTCAAGCCAACTTGCAGGTGCGATCAAGTGTGGTGGATTCCAGCTTGCGGTGTGCGATCAAGTGTGGTGAGTTCCACTTGTAGTTGCGGATAAGCGTGGTGGTGGTTTGTGTTCGAGTTAGTCGGGTGATCGTGATTAGACTAGTTCGTGGCAAAGTGGTGATTGAGATGGCACCAAGAAGAAGACACCGACAATGGACGATGTAAGAAAGACACCGAACGAATTTGACGAGAGGAGCAAACCGCCTTGAAAATAAGGTACACTCGAATCTTGAATTCATAACAAATTGTGGAGGCTTGGGTCGATAAACTCTTGGACTTCAAGAAGGAGGCCGAGGTGGTGTTTGAAGAGCTAGAGTCATGAAACCTTGAGAAGTCGGGTTCGTTGGATATTGAGATGTTAGAGTCTCAGAGAAGGGATCCGGGAGGATGTTCAATTGGCTCTTAATGAATTGGATGTGAAGGTGTCTAAGCGTGGCGATTCCTTAGAGGCTGCAGTGGAAACTCTAAGAGATGAGGCCAAAAAGACCCGGAGTGTTGTGGAGTCACGTCTTGAAAAGTTAGAGTCCATGGAGGGCAAGTTCAATGACGAGACGCAACGCATCCTCAACGAATTGGAGGTAGTTCGAGAGAGTTGTGCTTGTGAAGCCAAGATGGTGGATTTGCAAAAAGCGGAGAGTTCTTCCAAGGAGGAAACCGCGAAGGAGATCCAAGAAGTTCTCAACTCAGTGTACGAGAAGTTGGACCAACAAGATGATTCCCTTCAAGATGCAGTGGAGGCAATGAAGGTGGAATTGGAGTCGTTGGGAAAGAGGGTTTGTAGACTTGAGAAATCCGAGGAGGAGGCCAAGGACCCAAGGTGTTTTCGAGTCCCGCCTTGACGAGGTAGAGTCCATAGATGACCGTTCAAGGACGAGACACGAGAAGTTCTCAACAAGTTGGTGACTGCTCGAGGGAGTAATGCGAGTGAAGCCGAGATAGAAGCTTTGCGAAAAAGAAGTGGATGAGCTCAAGAGGGAGTCTGCTCAGCC
Organism: Hibiscus mutabilis; assembly: GCA_019671005.1. NCBI lineage: Eukaryota > Viridiplantae > Streptophyta > Magnoliopsida > Malvales > Malvaceae > Hibiscus > Hibiscus mutabilis. The sequence continues at coordinate 46,536 of JAGYYJ010000566.1, read as the reverse complement.
TGCAAGACGGCAATGAGCGAATGTGATGCGCCAAGACCTTCTTAGAGGATTTAGACCGGGGTGAAGCTCGCAGAGAGAGCAAGGAGATGCCCAGAGACTTTCGTGAGGCTTTCGTTGTTGCCGAACCTCCGACCGAGCCCGCAGGATGCAAGCAAAGCGAGTGTTGAGTCAACCAGCCCAGCCGAGAGACAAGGGGAATGGTGAGGCTAAGTCCGTACAGAAAAGAAGGGGAGCAAGAAGTTGAAGTGCTACTTTTGTAATGGTCCTCATTTGATAAGGGGATGTCCCGAGAAGAACCGCCTAGCCGCCATGGTGAAGACAAAGCAGACGAGTCAAAGGGAGAAGTAGCGAGACTTGGGGCGATTGCGAGTGTCAATGCCGCCAAGCGAAGTGAGAGCCGTGGTTCGACTACGAGTACCAAAGTAGTCCAGCCAGGCGATGAGACTTGGGGCGATTGTGAGTGTCAATGCCGCCAAGAAAAGGGAGAGAGCCGTGGTTCGACTACGAGTGCCAAAGTAGTCCAAATGGCGATGAGACTTGGTGCGATAGCAAGTGAGGAAGTCGTCAAGCCGAGGGTAAAGACGAGGCAATTGAGGTGTTACCGGCGTGGGACCCTCATAAGTTGCGGAGATGCCCGCTTTGAGCCAAGTGGTCCGAGGGACAGACAAGGCCAAGAGTAAAAAGCCCGTGAAACTTGGTTCCGAAGTTATCTAGTTCTCGCCAAGGTAAGCGGAGACCATGAGCGAGAATGGGTTGAAGATGTCCGGGAAGGCTGGGAAAGAGCTTGCCGAGGATGTTCGGGAAAGAGCATCGCTTTTGAGACCAAGATGTCGGTCGGGCGGGGCTGAGCCGCCGAGGACATAGCAACTCATAAGATGCCACCTATGGGCAAGGTGGGAAAGAAGCGAAGGACTTCGAGGAAGAAGTGCCGACGCAAGTTGAAGCAACTAGAGTGTTACCAGTGTAAGGGGCCTCACAAATTGCGAGATTGCCTGGATCGAGTCAAGCCATCCAAGGAGTTGGGTGAGCCAGAAGAGAGCGAGGCTATATCGCTTGATCCGATAATGTCGAGTTCTGCCAAGGCCAAGGGGGACCGAAAGCAGAAAGGGGTAACCATGTCCGAGAAGGCTACGGAGGAGCTTGCCGAGGATGTTCGGGGTAAGAGCATCGCTTTTGAGACCATTGTAGAGTCGAAGGGGGCCAAGCCGTTAGGGGACATAGTAACCGTGGAGACACCACCAAATAGTAAGGTGGGAAACGAGCGACGAACTTCAAGGAGGAAGTGTCGACGCAAGAGAAAGCACCGAACTTCAAGGAAGAAGGATCGATGCAAGAGAGCACCAAACTTCAAGTCAGAAGGGCGGGTGCAACCAGATGCAACGGACTTCAGGGAAGAAGTGCCGATGCAGAGTAACGCAACGGACTTTGTGGCGAAAGTGCCGATGCAAGCAAAGAACTTCGATGAAGAAGGTTCAATGCAGAGGGGGCCAGACTTCAAGGAGAAAGAAGGGCTGACCCATTTTAGAGTAAATGTGACCGAGGAAAAGGTACATCTCAAACACATTCCTAGTGTTTTTGGTTTTGATTTGCCGTTGTTGATGAGCGAGGTCAAGTACGACCTAGTCTTCATCTTGGGGAAAAGAAGATTGGAAGAGACCTTTCGTAGTTCAAAGGGGCAAGCCGAGTTGTCGACTTAACTCGAGAGTTCACCTGTGTTCAATGTTGTGACAACTTCCAAGTCTTTGCCGCAGACCAAGTGGGTCCGAGTCGAGGTAAATCGAATTTGTGGGAGAGTGCTCCTACAAGGGAGATGTCAAGAGGCGTGTTAGCACGCGATGTTCAACGACAGCTTTGAGGCGAGGCGAGCAGTTCATATGGGGGAATTGCACGGCCGAGGCATCGACGAGTAATCAAGTTGACCCCGCCCAGATCGTTGAGTGCAGCCGACGAGGGCGCCGCTAAGTCAAGTGGGGAGATTGTCACGGACCAAACTTTTGGACCGAGACATTAGCGCGCGAGCAACAAATAGGAGGTTGTGCGCAATGCAACGGCATGTCAAATGTGGCCCAACACTCGAGAATGGCGAGGACCATACCTTTGGGACCGAGGCATTGGCGCAAGAATCAGCCAAAGAGAGTTTGCGCGTGTGGAACGGGCTTGCCAAGACCATCACACTTGGCCCGGCACTTGAAGAATGCTAAAGAGCCCGCAAGCCCACAAGACTTAGCCAAATCCATGGAGGATTCGGGAGGGTAAATTGGTCAAAGCATTATCCATTTATTTGAATATAATGTATAGATAATGTTTGTGATAATTAGAGATTTGAATTTGAGATTTGATCGATAAGATAAGATAAGATCAATCTTGACCGTCGATGTAATTTAAACTGAGCCGTTGGATGTAGGGAGTTCAACTATAAATAGAGGCTCCTCCTCACTTGTAAATCACTTCATTCATTCATTCACTTCACTTGAGTAATACAAGAAGCATTTACTCTAAAACTCTTTCTATTGTTCTCTTGTTGTTCTTGAGTGTTCTTCGTTGTTCTAGCCGCCAATATCTTTCTGTTGTTCTTTGATTAGCTTTCGCTAGAACGATCTTTCGCTCGAGGGCTTCGAGGAGTGTTCGATCTTCCGAGCGAGAATCCCGGTTGAGTTAGGTGTTTGTCGAGAGATCTTCACCTAAGACCGTGTCAAGGTACTTCAGGGTGACTTAGTCGACGTTTCAACCGAGAAAGCGACTAAGGTCCGGCACGATTCGTCTGGCAAAGGTATAGCCCCGCGACACAAGTGGTGTCAGTGACGAGATCCATCGAGACCGAGTCTTTGGTCGGCCGCTTGTCGAAAGGAGTACTCACAAGGCTGGTTGAAGGCTGACTTAGGCGTAGGAATCGACTGATTTGCGTCGAAGGCGTCTAAGGCCGCACGGATCAGCTAGAGTCAAAATCTAGCCCCGTGACACAATTCACGAGTCAATCACATAAACACGTACCAACACTTGATACCCGTAGCCAAGTATAAGCAACACAATTAGTTAGAGTTTTTTTTTTTGCAAATCTAATTATATATTAGTTGAAAAGATTTACTCCAAATTTTGTATATTATTAGTACTACCTTAATCTTCATTTTTTTATTTTCATAATCAGTTTCACCCTTAGCTTAATATCATCACTTTTTCAACTTTATTTACGACTAATGGCAATTTAACGAAAAATATTTTTATGTTATTTTATGTCTCTCAACCAAATAAAAGAATCTTACATTCTAATAATCAAACAATAAAATTTAACATCACTAACAATATGCCGAGTGATATAAATAAAGAGTAATCTCATTACCAAAAGTAATCAAACATTTTCTTATCCAGCTTAAAATTTCATTACATGTTCACATATCGATATAATGCATGTAGTGGCGAAGCCACATATTGATTAGGGGTCAATTGACCCCACTTGATTTGTTGTGTCATGAGATTTTTGAATAGTTAAATGGGATTTTCAAGGAATTAGTATAAAAATTTTCATAAAAAATGTTAGAATTGACCCCACTTGATTTGTGGGATATAGGTCAACAATATTTATATTGTAGGGGTATGAGAATCCCCATACCTCATACTCTACTCTGACCTCACTATATAAAAAACTTGGTTCTGCCACTGAATGTATGCCTGTTAAACGTTAGAAATTAAGTAATCTATTGATTGTCTATAAATGTTACAAAAGCATGTGGAAATGCTTGAAGCTTTCAGCATGGAACCAAAAACATCTACTTATTTCCATTGTCTACGGAAAGTTTCCATTCGTGTAAATTTCGAATAGTACTTCTAAACATGAAAGAACAAATTAATTCTCTCAAATTCAAATTAAGGTAAATCTAACCAGTAAAATGCTAATGCATTGAACAAATTAAACTCGTAGCTCAACTAAATCTTAGCTAGTTTGAAAAATGTAGTTACCTTCAATCACAATTTAATACTTCAAATTAAGTTACTCGGAACTGGATGTAAGCGTTAAATACAAGTATGTATTCAATATAGGTATGGTTAATTTATCTAAAGTCACAGCACTGTGATGGAGCGTCGGATATGTATTTCAAGAAAAACGAAAACTCGGAACGACCCACCAAAATTATATGGACCTACATCCAAAACCCGAAGTTGAATCTAAACAACCCTTGAGATTATAAAATATTCCACAGATGAGTAACTTTTCAGAACAATTTTTAATCATCACGTCCTTGAACAAACACGATTCACATCAACAAAAAAACAAGATGGTGGAGGTTACCTTGGAAAAAGCAAATCACTTATCCAGCACTGTAATCTATTCTATATGTTAGAATTGTGATCCAAATTCTTTTGGGATTTGGTTTAAAGTAAGAATCATACTTTTGGTAGATCTTGTTTACTTTATATTAATTAAATGTAAATCCAAATTCTTTTGGGATTTGGTTTAAAGTAAGAATCTTACTTTTAGTAGATCTTGTTTACTTTATATTAATTAAATGTAGGAAACTCAGTTTGAGTATAATTTGTTTCTATGCAAGTTTCCTCTGTAAACAATGAATCTGTCCTTATAAATAGATACTAGGGATTAGGGGTTTAGACAGAACATCATAAATCAGTTGTACTCTCTTTCTCCCAATCTTGTTTACTTTATATTAATTAAATGTAGGAAACTCAGTTTGAGTAGAATTTGTTTCTATGCAAGTTTCCTCTGTAAACAATGAATCTGTCCTTATAAATAGATACTAGGGATTAGGGGTTTAGACAGAACATCATAAATCAGTTGTACTCTTTTTCTCCTAATCTTGTTTACTTTATATTAATTAAATGTAGGAAACTCAGTTTGAGTAGAATTTGTTTCTATGCAAGTTTCCTCTGTAAACAATGAATCTGTCCTTATAAATAGATATTAGGGATTAGGGGTTTAGACAGAACATCATAAATCAGTTGTATTCTCTTTCTCCCCATCATAGTGAAAGTTTTCATCATCTGCCCGTGATTTTTTCCTTTTGGGTTTTCCGCATAAATTCTTGGTGTTATTTTTTTTTGCGTTTGCGCTTATTTACTTGTCTCGCCATTATCGTCCTGGTAGTATAACAAATTGGCATCAGAGCTTTTAAGGTTACTCAGGATAATGACGACAGTGAAGTATGAAATTCCGCTGCTGGATCGCAACGTCAGGTTTTTGCTATGGCAGATGAAGGTTCGAGATGTTCTTGTTCAGATGGATTTAGATGATGCATTAGATGGGTTTGATAATATGCCAAAAGAATGGTCGGATACAGAGAAGCACCGCAAGGATAGGAAAGCTGCTTCCCAGATCCGTTTGCACTTATCAAACAGTATTTTGCAGGATGTTCACAAAGAGAAGACAGTTGTCGACTTATGGGCAAAATTGGAACAAATTTGCATGAAGAAAACTTTGACCGGCAAGTTACTCTTGAAGCAACGCCTATACTCCCACAAGTTAGCAGAAGGTTCGTGTCTTGACGACCACCTAACCGATTTCAAGGAGATCATCTCAGATTTGGAAACGATAGAGGTAAAGTACAATGAGGAAGACTTATGTTTGATTTTACTTTGCTTATTGCTCGCTTCATATTCGTCTAGCACCCTCCTACACAACCGTGATACCCATACTCTTGAAGAGGTATATGATAATTTGAATTCACAGGACAAGATGCAATATCTTACCGGCTCCGAGTTCCAAGCAGAGGGTCTCATGGTGCATGGATCAACTAGTTCATATCGCGGAAGAAAAAGATGATCGTAATTTCGGCAGTCAAAATAGAGGCAGGTTCAAGTCGTCAAATTGAGGTAAAACATGTTATTTCTGCAAAAAGAAATGTCATATTAAATCTGAGTGTTACAGATTACAGAATTAGATAAAGAGGAAATCTGAGAATCAAAATTTCGGTGAAGATGAAGCTGATATTACAGAGGAGTATAATGATGGTGAACTTTTAGTTGCTTCCGGCGAAGACTCTATAGCGAGTGAGGAGTGGATTCTTGACTCTGGTAGTAGTTTTCATATGAGTCCAAATCGGGATTGGTTTGCAACATATAAACTTGTGTCTACAGGTGTTGTCTTATTGGGAAATAATGTCTCTTGTAAAGTTGCAGGTATTGGCACAATCAAGATTAAGATGTTCGATGTGATTGTTCGAACACTTGGTAATGTAAGGCATGTTCCAGATTTAAGAAGAAATATGATTTCTTAGGAACTCTGGATTCAAAAGGTATAGATACTCCAATGAAGGTGGAGCTATGAAAATTTGCAAGGTCGCTTTCGTTGTGATGAAAGGGTATAAAAGAGCTGCCAATTTTTATGTTCTGCAAGGTTCAACTATTTTAGGTGATGCATCCATTGTTTCCTCCTGCGTGTCAAATGACGATGTTATTTGTGAAGGCGTCTTGACTAAATCAAGTAAAAGAGGATTTTGTGTTGAACATAACAACTGTGGGCATAATGGTTCTGGTAGGCAGAAAAGAGTTCGATTCCATTGGTATAACGAATTTGAAAAGAAGAATAAAGTTGAATTTTGTGGGTATAACGTATTTGAGAAGCTTAAGAGAGTTCGATTTGCTTAAAAGATAAATAATGAGAAAGGTAGTAGTGCCATTGATGATTGGGGTCGTGTTATTGCTCGTGGTGATATAGTTGTGAGCAAAGTTGGCACTAATGTTGATCTTACCAACCTGAAGACTAAATTATCTTGTACATCCGAGCTTGGGCAAGGCTTGGATTCGATCAGTGTTCATTGCTGAAGACTACCACTTGAAGGGGTTTCGTGGAAGAGGTAGAGATATTGTTCGACAGGAATTTGTCTCAAGGTGAAGATTGTTAGAATTGTGATCCAAATTCTTTCGGGATTTGGTTTAAAGTAAGAATCTTACTTTTAGTAGATCTTATTTACTTTATATTAATTTAAGGTAGAAAAATCAGTTTGAGTATAATTTGTTTCTATGCAAGTTTCCTCTGTAAACAAGGAATCTATCCCTATAAATAGATACTAGGGTTTAGGGATTTAGACAAAACATCATAAATCAGTTGTAATCTCTTTCTCTATTACAGTGAAAATTCTCATCCTCTGCCCGTGGTTTTTTCCTTTTGGGTTTTCCACATAAATTCTTGGTGTTATTTTTCTTTTCTGTGTTTGCGCTTATTTACTTGTCTCGTCATTATCGTCCCGGTAGTATAACACCATATTCCATATATGTACGTGAAAAAGAAGAAAACATAAACAAGCAGACAGTGCCCAAGTACAAAACTCAGCTCTTGCCCAGAGGCCCCAGCCAACACAACAAACAGGTTCCAGTTCCAATTTACTAATTTAATTTTTTTTAGTTCAAAATAATTGAAACTTTTTTCACCTTTCTATCACCTGTTTAGTTTATGTATAGCAGATTTGAACATAAACCAAGATTTTGTAGCCAGAATGAACAAGAAATTTTCTCATAAAATCATTGCATAGTTAAGTAAAGGTAAGCCTGCTACAAATGACTCAACTCCCAAGCTTTGGTGACTAATAATCTCAGTATATATTTACCCGGGAAACTAAACCCTAATCAGAAATCTGCAAGGCATAAACAAGGAAACCCAACAGATCACGAAATCAACTCCTAAGATTTGATTCTAAAGAGACCAGAAAAGTAGAAATAAAGCCTTCGATCATCAATGACTCCTAGTACTTACCTGCAGTAATAATACCAACTATATAGAGTACAATTACTAATATCTTCCCAGATTTAATTAGCAAAAAACAAATCAATCTCAGAAACCTGCGGAATATATAGCATAAACTGAAAAGTCAAGAGCAAGATGCAAAGATGATGAGAAATTTCCGCACCTGGAACTAGAAAACTCATATAACTTCCCCCTGGGAGAGAAGATGATGAGTGCAACTTCAGCATCGCAGAGAACTGACAGCTCAAAAGCCTTTTTAAGCAGTCCATTTCTTCTCTTTGAGAAGGTTACTTGTCTGCTTGTTGCATTTTCTATTCTCTTCATCTGGGTTTTCCGTCTCACCATTTTCTCCTACAAGCCAAAAGGAAAAATGATGAGTTCCTCCTATAAGCACAAACCCAGATTTCTTTTTTTTAAAGAAAATAAATTGTGGTTGAAAATTGAAATATACTATTTATAATTTGTCTGAACTCAAAATGATTTTTGTCGTCGACAACCAAAATACCCAGATTGGAAATGAAAAGGTTTCTAAATATAGAAAAGGATTATGACTGAAAAAAATCTACTCAAATCTGGGAAACTTTTTAGAAAATTTTTTCTTGGAAATGAAAAATCTAACAGAAACCCTAGATTTTGCAGGTGAGAAATGGCTTGACTTGACCAATCACCCACTCAAGCAAGCTCTATATTTTAGTAGTAAATGAATAACATAATATGCAAAGTCTATGGAAGTGAAGAACAAGAACCTAATCCCTTTCTTCTTTTGGTAAAATTGAAGACGAAAAAACAGGCACCTCCCAAAAAAGAAAAACAAGGAATAAATGCCAAAACATGTGTGAGTGATTCCACCACGAAAGAGCGAGACGGATGCACCGAAGATGTGTGCTCATAGCCTGAACACACGACACCTGTTGGGTTTAACCGACAACCTCCGCGTCCGGTATCCACCGAAAGGAGCAACAACCAGCCTGTGAGGTGAAAGTAAAGGACACGCGACATTTCTGTCGGTTGCATGAAGATATTGCACACTCCACCGGACACCATTAAAAAGTTCTCTCTATACCTGTGGGTCCGTACAAGGTAGGAAACACGTCTGCATCTGTCCGTACGATTATAGGGGTATATCCAATGGGAGTTCGTCACGTTGTTCCTTGGAGTTGGAGTGATTATTATCGGACTGGGTTTCACGTGGCTGATCCTTGTTCGGGTGTGGGGTTTTGGGTCTTTTTCACCTTTTTCGTAGTATTTGTTTATTATCTCTTTTTTTTCCCCACTTGTGAGATGTGTCAAGTGGTGGCGCACTATTGGATCTTCGTTTTTTTCAAAAAAAAATATATTTTTTTAATAATTTATATTCGTGATAATACGGGTATGTCTTAACTCTCACTCATTCAAAGGACTACATTAGGGGCATGACCAGTGTGAGGGTCCAAAGGAGATTGACCCCAATAATTTGAAATATTCACAATAAACTTTTTAAATTTTTTTGGAAAATTTTAATTTGATATTTTAAAATTTTTAAAAATTTATATTAAATATTAAATTTTTTATACATTTTTAATAAAATTCTCTAAAAATATTTAATTTTTTAATCTAATGATAATTTAATTTTTTATAAATTTGAATATTAGATAAAATAGACATTACCACTCAATTTGAAGTTTAAATACTTAATAGATCCTTATATTTTTAAGTTTAATAATTTTATCATCCTAATAGTTAGTCTTAGCTCCGTATATGGGCATGAGTCATTCAACTTTTGACGTGGACAACTAGTCTCATGCCCCTAGTTTAGGTTGATGACAAAAGATTGGAAAGCAAACAAAATGAATGAATTGCTTGTTAATTATGGTTTTGACTTTTAATACTTGGAAATCACTTACTCCGCAAGCTTGTTTGCTTAAGTGGACTAGAAAGAGCTGATGATAATGCTGAGCTGAAGGCTTTGATTGAGGTTATTGAGAGGTGTAAACCAGTGATAATGCTGATAAGGCCAAATCCTAAAGACCAAGGACAATGGCAGGTTCAGCCTCTGCCTATGTCTCCTCTTTACTGTTTCAGAAGTCCATTCTTGTAAGGTTTATATTTACAGGTGTAATCAATCAAACTCTGCATGTTTATGGGACACCCTCCCATGTGGGAAATGGGTATTCAGTCTTACCCTAATGAACACTGAAAATGACCGGACAATAGGTTCTGTAGGCCCTACGTATTTACTCTTCCCAGCTTGTGGTCCATTCGTTTCACTACAATCTGTAGGCAGCCCCATTCTTAAATTGACCTACATATCCCATTTGGTTAGATGGTTTATGGACCAGTCCCAGTTGCCTTTTTCGCTTTCAAGAGTTGTGTACTAGCAATTAGGCTTGAATATGGACCGAGTAGTGATTGCTTAATTGGCAATGGGCTCCAAGAAACTCACACACAGGAACCCGAGGAATTGAAGGAGTCCGCCTTCCAAGATTTTCAATATTTGAATCAATAGGTAATACATCTGTATACTCTCCATTAAAATCGAATAGTGTAGCAAAACAACTCAACATGGGAATACTTTTTAAAGAGGTTTTCAACTGCCTGAAAAGGGGTGGGGGCAAGGAAAAAGGTTTTGGGCAAAAAAAGGGTGACTATCATGTTCATTATCGCTGCAGCAGCAGCATCATTCCATTATTCCATGACCTGCATTTTCAACATCAACTTCGCCCATGCCTGTGTCTTCCTCTTCATCGCCACTTACCTCTTCATTTTCATTACGCAACTTAGCCATGTGCTCAGCAAGCAATTTATCATCTCGTTCGCTCACCTAAAAATCAATCCAACATGTGAGACACTTCGGAGAGAGATTAAAAATTTCAAATAATGGAACAAAGACCAATGAAAATAATGAATCTGTGCTGAGAATCTCCGTAGCAAGAACATTAACACTGAATTAAAGGACAAATATGAGATAAGATGGATGCTCACTGCTCTAGGTTGTTCCTTGACAACAAGTTTTCCCTTGTGATACTCTATTACTTCGGTGCAAGCTGTAATTGCTTTAGTGAGAATGGCTATGCCTTGCTCCTGAACAATACACAAAAAAGAATTACATAATTTAGAAAGGAAGAAAAAAGTTAGACAGACGTGCATGCAATGGCAACATCAGCAGATGAATTTGGCATGGAGAAGCGAAAATGGTAACTCCAACAGGAGACAAAATCCCAGATTGGAATCAACAGGGTTAACAGAAGATAATTCATTGCAAATGCTTTCAGATTTCAGAACTAAACGCTGTGGATTATAACTTCAAAGACAAAGTAAAATAATTCACTGCATACGGATGAAAAGAGACATTAAGCTAACCTTATCAAGGGTTTGAGTGGTAAGAACATAGAGTGGAGGAGCAACAAGCTTGATTTTAACAGGGCAATCATCATTCCCAGCAGCCTCAGCTTTGCGCATGGCCTCCTGCAAATTCAAAAAACAATATATGTAACCAACAAACAAATCAGAGAAAAATAGAGTTTCTGCAAATAATACCTTAAAGTGAAGAACACCATCAAACTGGAAACATTTCATTTCAATGTCAGCCCGAATCTTCAGAGGTTGCAGAGTCATTCTCCTCCGGATGTTTTTTACCAAAGCATCTTAGACTTCCTCAGTTACAGCAGGAACAACCTCAGTCACCTAAAGAAAGAAATGGTTAGAGACTCAAACCAACTGAAGAAATAATGATCCATGAATCTTACAAATAAAAAGTTTACCTCCTGTCCATCTGGGCCAGATTTTTTGACTTCGCAGGTAAGGGTGTTCAAGACTGAGTCAGGATCAGTCACAATGATTTTGAATGCCTGCAAACATAAATATCAAGGCCATGATAACAGTGTGTAAAATATAGAACATATCAAAAACAGCAGACTCACCATATTTCCGGTATAGAGGCCAACCAATTTTAATGTACAAAACCTGTCACAAATAGTTAGCATCAGTCAGTTGAATGCTGATCAGCTGATGACAGAAATTACTTCCAATACTGGCAGTGGTTATATCTATAGATAATTAGCATGGTATCTTTACCTTAATCCATGAATTTTCACTGACAAACCTATTACCTTAATCTAAAAGTGAGCAAAAATTATGATATTTTGGACAAAAAGTAAAGCTTTTACAAGGAAAGCAGCCAATTTGCCTTTTGATTATCATATTTCGGTTAAAAAAAACACGCATTCACCTCATGAACATTAAATCAGAAAACAATTGGAAAGCACCATTATTCTCATTTGGCATCAAATCCACCGAGCAAAATTTCAAAGGAAAAATCCATAAAACAGTGATAAAATTCCCCTCAATCAATCAAGAAAACCACAAACTTACTTACAATTCACCACCCATAAAGCATGGCCAAAAGTATTCATCTTATACAAATTCAGAAAATTAGAAGTTCCATAAACCACATAGAGCAATCAAAAGAGTCTTCAATTTTAGAAATGAAAAAGAAAATAAACAAATTACCTCCAAATCAATATCCAAAGTCTCGGCCACATGTCGCATAATAGAGTGAACAAGTTTACTCTTATTATACCTTTCTTCACAAGCTTGAATATCTTCTTCGCTAACTCTCCTTTTACTTAAATTAATGTAACCCTTTTCCTTATCGACACGTAGGACCATCACCGGCTCCGTTCTGCCCACCTTGATTAGACTGCTAACGCTACGAATCCGGCGGCGGGAGAGCTCCGAGAAGAAGATCATGCCCTCGATGTTGTTGTACTCGAGGAGCGAAACATAGGCACCCATGTCGGCGATATTTTTGACTTGTATCATCACCGCCATATCCACCTCAGGGTACTTCGCTTCATACATACGACATTCAACGTTCGGCATCTTCGTTCAAGTTTTAAACTTCCTTCTCTTTGTTATTTGGATTTGTTTATCTATTTGATTGATTTTTAGGGATCTTATCTTTGGGGTTACGGTTTCAAGAAAGTTTGCAGGACTGAAGAAAGGGAAGACAAAATTGATAGACGTTTTATCTGTATAAAATGACGTCGTACAAGATTGTGTTTGCAAGGACAAATAAAAAATTATAAAGAAAAAACGACAATCGTGGGGCTCGAACCCACGACCACAAGTTTAAGAGCCTTGCGCTCTACCGACTGAGCTAGACGAGCCTTGTTAATGTTTTTGAGAACTTTTCTTTAACAAAAGTTGGCAAGACTAGAAACAGAAAAGGCAAAGTACAAGTTTTGTTAGTAAAGGACGTCATTACAAAGTTACGAACCTTGTAAGACGGTCTCGATAATAATTTTAGGCTTAACATCAAAATAAGTGTATAGATTATCTTGTTTTTTTAGTTGTTTAAACTATTTTTGCTCTTTTTATGTGTTTAAACTTTTTTGCCTCCTTTTTAAGTGTGTAAACTATCATTTTTCTCAAAGTAGGTTCCTTAGATTATCTTAAAAGGGAAAAAAAATAATAGTTTTGGCACGTAAAAGGGGGAAAAGTCTAAAAACCTAAAAAAACATAGTTTGAGCACTTATTTTGATATTAAGCCATAATTTTAAAACTAATATATATGTTATTGAAGTATTCCCCTTAAAACATCGATCTACATTTCCTAGGTTATTGAGTTTTAAGGCACTCTGAGTATATATTTGTGCATTTAACTAGTAAAATCATGCATTTGCATTAAGAAGTTAGGGAATGTTTCTTTTTCCGGATTGAAGGGTTGTTTTGCTGGTTTTGATGGCAGGTTAGGAATAGGACAAGCTTGGCAGAGCAGGAAGCCAGAGAAGCAGAAGAGAAATGCTGAGTTGCAGCTGGCAAAGTTGAACGAGAATTGCCAAGCTCGGTTGGCAAAAGAAAGGTGAAGAATGCTAAGCTTGGTTGGCAAAAGAATAAAAGACGATGACGTCAGCCTTGGTTTCTATAACGCGTTAATGCAGCGTCCAAAGAGTGCGACATCAAAAACCCTAATTAGGGCTTCACTAACGCCTATATAAAGGAGTTCAAGAATGAGCCAAAGGAAAGCTAGAGCCGCGAAGAGAAGATAATAGTAGAAACAACCTAGGCAGATTTGTTAAGAGCTTTGGATCCATTGAAGGGCTGCATCAAAAGAACTCCTTCTTTATTTATTATCTCTTGAATTTATTTCTGATTTATGTGATGATAAATCAAAACGATGATTTGTTGTTGGTTTCCCCAGCCATGAACTAATCTTTTACATTGGCTAGGGGTGTTTGCGATGAACGCTTAGTATTTTCAATTTTTAATAATTGAATGCCTTGGCATATTTGTCTATTCTACTAGTGCTATATTTCTTTAAATTCTTTGCCATACGACAGTTGGCATTGCATGCTTATTATTCCTTAATATCTTACCAGACTTAGGGGATAACGATTAATTGCCAGGTACTAAGAAGAGAAACTTCGACAGAAGATGTTCAAGTATATAAACTTACTTCGAGAGTGAATCTACCCCTTAGGAGTAAAGATTAAAACTTCATCAGGTTAATTTATGAAAAACGTTATTATAGACATATAGGGGTTAATCGTGATTAACTTAGGGTATTATCATCGACAGAGGCAATGCTAACTTAAAATTCTGCTTGGCAATAAAACCAAGGTTGAGGTTATTAATCGTTATCGTCGCTAGCGTGCAATCTAAACATTCCTTGCCAAGCCTTCCAATCATCATTACACCAGTTGTTTGCCAAACTACCTAGATCTTTACTTCAGTTTTCTTTATCATTTTTATTTATTTATTTCTTTTATTTTTACTTATTCCCTCAATCAATTGCCATCACTTTTATTTCCCAGTTCACAAGTATTAATCGTGGCAATTAATTCCTGGACAATCTCTGTGGAGACGATACTCAACTCACTACTATATTACTTGTTGACCGTGTATACTTGCACGTAAAAAGACGTATCCTTGGTAGATTTACTTGCATATTTACACTGAATCCTCAATATTTTATCATGCGATATTCTGTCGACATGTGCCATGTATGATGATTGTTATGATGAGAACATGTGTTTAGGCGACTAGTGATAGCGCCACGCATTTATTTATCTCCCTTTTTTTCTCGTACTAGCTTGCATGCTTATATTTATGATTAGCATGAAGTATAGTAGAGTAGATGTGTACCACTGAGCTTTGTAAACTCAGCGCTCGGAATCGTTATTTTCGGGCATAGGTTGATCGTCAGATTGTGGGATCGAAGAGCACTATCACTACGGGATTCCAGCATGTGGTGATTTTTAGAGTACGATACTTGTGTTTAATGGGCTGTGTATGTATAGGACCTTACGTGATAGAGTCTGTAATCCTTATTTTTTAATTTGTATTAATCAAATCGAATGTTCAAATATTTTAAATTAAATTGGAGTTCCTTTATAACGTTTTGATTATTTATCTACATTTCATCTGTTGGCTTTAAATGTTTTTGAGGAATACCTTTTAGGCTAAAACGAATTGAGAAATTTTATAGTAACCCAAATGTGACATCCGAGTTTAGGGTGTTACAAGTAGACTTTGGTTAGAAAGTTGAACCACTATAAATCATTGTGTCCCATTTTTTATTGCTTAGCTTTTAATCCACCAAAGCAAAAATCCAATTCACCCCCTCTTGGCTATTTCAGTTTGATAGTTCGAGCCTTTAACAGTTTCCTTCTTCATTCCCCAACTCTAGAACCATGTCTATGGGCTCCATTGTACACGGCCTTAGCCTTCAGTTCTTAGCCGCAGATCCCAGCCGCTTCTCAAGCCTCCTTTTCCCTGGTTCTCCTCTGTAGGCTCTGGCCGCCTCCCAAAATTTCTTATCTGCTTTGTTGGCATGTCTTCTAAAGGTTCCAAAAACCTTAATGCTCTGTTACAGAGCTTGATGTTGCTCGATGGTGGCTTTCGCCGCATTTAAGAGTCAAGTCGCCTCGTCATTTGTTTGTTGTTGTGGTTTATGTTGGTAGTCCCTCGGTGATGCGGACTGAGAATCTTAAACAGTCATCTCCGAGCAATGAGCCCTCCCGGATTAGCCTGCCATGTCACCGAAAATGTTGGTGGCAGTTTTTCGGTCTGTGATAGCCGTTTGTTTTTCTACTGGTGTAGGTTGTACATCCCCTCTCAAATTAAGGTTGGTTCTTGGGCCTTGTTTGTCCTTTTCTATTTCGGCCTTTGGGCCGTTTTTGCCTCGAGCTTTAGTCTCAATGCTTTTATAAGCGACTTTTTATGGTAATGAATTTCCTTCCTTTGATATATATATATATCGTCTGATTCATCTTGTTGATGATTTTAAACATCAATATGATATAAAAATATATAAAGGTATAAAAAATAAAATATTTTATAAAATAATTTTTTAATTGAGTTATAAATTAGCTAACCAGTAAAGTCAAACTTTAAAATAATAATAATATTAAGTATTAAAGTTTTATGAATAATATTCAATATGTGTAATATAAATTGTTAATGCATTAAATTTTATACAAAGAAGTATGATATATTTATCATCAAATCCAATCCTCACTCATCCACACTAATCATATAAGAAAAAAATTAATCATTCATCATCCATTCATTTTTCTACTTTTTTATATAAAATAAAATATCACCCCCAAAAAAGTGTTTCTTTTCTTAAGAGGGCAAAAGACAAAAAGGACTTTACATTTTTTTCATGCAAAAAGGAAAGGAAAATAGTGAGGTCTATAATTTAATGAACCCGAGCTTTATATAATTTACAATTGGCAAATGAAGTATAGTATATGTAATAGGATAAAGTACACAAATAATCACTAAATTATGTTAAAATAATTTTTTAATTATTAAATTTTTAAAAATTATAAAATAATCATTGAACTTTTGATTTGGTTACGAAATTATTATTTTTTAAAATATTATAAAATGATTATTTAAACTTATCAAATTATTATATAATAATTCTTAAACTTATCGAAAAATTATCATCATAAAACCGTTTGTAATCAAATAAAAAATCTAATGACTATTTTATACCTTCGGAAAGTTCAATAATCAAAAATATTTTTTTAGCCTAGTCTACTGATTATTTGTGTATTTGTCCTATATAATGTGCGATGGAAACTAGTCAACAATGCTTCATGCTGCCATGCATCGGCCCACCAAGAAGGCCGGCAGTCGACGGCCAGGATTCATAGGCCACGTTGCTGATCATGTTTCTTTTATTTTTATGGAGGTGGACCACTTGGGGACTATGGTAACCGTCCACGATCAAGAGCATGGGTCCACCCTAAAAGTGGCCAAGGGGAAGAGGCTGAGCGGTGAGGCTTGCCCCAAGTAGAATGAAGTGAAATGGTTTTTTTGATATTTAATTTATTAGTTAATTAGTTTAAATCGAGCACAATAGAAAATTATTATGAGATGATATTCTTAATTTAATTGTTTTATTTATAATGTGGGTATTTGAATCTTTGATCTTCTTATAAAAATACTTAATATCAAAATAAATGTATAAACTATATTATTTTTTCTTTAAAGGTGCCTAAGCTATTTTTTTATCTCTTTTAGGTATACAAACTATTATTTTTGATCAAAAAAACGTTCAAACTATTATTTTTTATTAAAGTAAGTGTCTTAATTTGACCTTAAAAAAAATGATAGTTTGAGCACTTAAAATGAACAAAATTTTTTTTTATCACCTCAAAAAAATATATATAATAGTTTGAGCACCTAAAAAATAAATCTATATACTTAAAAGTAAAAAACAAAATAATTTAAAACTTACCTTAATATTAAGCCTTAAAAATAACATTTCTTCACGGTAGACCAACCTATTATAGATGAGTGAATGAAATTTTGGAGTGCAATTTGGACCCGACAAATATGTGAAGTGAAAAAAAAATAGAAAAAGGAACGGCCCATGGTTCACGGTGCCTGCGCACCAAATCCAGGGCTAACACGTAGTAGACCTACCCCCTGCTTCCACGGCTTATGTTTCCAAGCCCTCCATTTCCCTTTTTAGCGCGTGCATACAATGGAGGAAAGGCTGTTCAAACAAAAGGATGGTTAACTGTTAAGGAGCGTGGCATGCATAGTTTTGTGATATGGAGCGTGGACCCACCACATGTACCAGTGTCCAGACCAACTCCACCTACGACCCGGACTTACACGTGTAATACAATAGGTGACAGCTTGAAGTTTCAATCTTTCTTCCTATAACAATTTTTATGCATCTTTCTAAATTTGTCATTGCTTTGTTTTCTATTGAAATCCCAAAATTTGAAGCTTTGATACGGTTATGTTATACCTTTGAATTAAGTAAAACCTTATCCGTTTAGGACAAATTACAGAGATCAAATTTTGCAATAAAAGCAAGGATATGATGTTGATGATCAAGAACCTGCATTTTGCAACTTGCAAGATGAACAATTTCTCACAGAAACACTGATTAGCACTTCGAGAAACGCAGATTACAGATTCTTTTTTGTTCACTTTATTGTTATTGTTTAATTGGAATATAAAGTTTCAGAATCTGAAAACTAAACTCTCTGAAATTTATTGCTTAGAAGCGGCTTGCATCTGCTGCTGCTGCTGATGATGATTCCATGACCGACCCATAAACTGCATCCCTTGTTTATCGTATATCTCCAATGAAAAATCCCTAAGCATCTGAGCTTTAACCCCAGTGCTACCGCCACCATTACCACCGGAATTCACGCTTGGCGCAATCGTTGACTTCTTTGCCACCGCCGCCCCTACTGGTGTACTACTGCTTGTATTCACGGCCGAAGTTGATACACCGTCGCTAACAGCAGCTTGAACTTGACTTGTCGAAATGAATGAAGATGGGGGCCTTGCGGCCATGTTAAAAACCGGTGTTAAAGATGGCGAGAAAGCCCATAACTGCGGCGACGGCTGCTGATTAGTTGCCCCATTACCGGACGCCGTACCTGTAAACTGTGGGATCATCCCAAACGCATTTGCTGGTACCATCATTCCAGTATTTCCGACCGTCCACACCGGTACCAGAGCTTGCGGGGCGACCGGTGCTAGCCCTGAATACCGCGTGACTAACTGCTTCTGCTGCTGCTTTTGTTGTGAAACTGCGACTGGAATTCCATCATTTATATCGCAGAATTCGCTGTTCGCCGGCCGCTTTCTTTTCTTTGTAATACTGTCATCTATTTGGCTATCACTATTGTAATTATTGAGGGTGTTTGTGGCTGATGTTGTGGGAATCTTGAGGGTACCACCGACTGATACAGCGATAGCAGGCACGGTGCCGGTACCTGTAGCTTCAATAATAGCATGCTCAGCATGTTCGAGGAGCCACCTGACGGTTTCCCCATCAGACTTATGGCCGAGTTCACGAGTCAGCTGGAAGATCCTGGCGGAGCAAGCGGCGGGTATTCGAATTCTTCGACCGCGGCCTTCGACTTCTGTGTGGCGGTCCTTGTTGTAGGAGCGTTTAGCAGCTGTAACAGGTGTTGAGACAGGGATTTGCATTGGCATCCGCTGAACCTGCATGGTGACTGGGACCACCCCAGAAGGCAGCGCACGAGTTTTCAATGGCATAACCTCTTACGCTGAGTTTTCACAATCCTTACCGTTCTTGTTAGCAGTAGAGATTTTGATGGTTGGAGAAGCTTGGGGTCGGAGCCCAGCGGATTGCAATTTATAAATGATGGATTAGAATTTAGAGCGAATGGAAAATGTAAATGATTGATAATCCAACGGTGGTGATTGCATGGGGCCCCCTTGGTCTTTGAGGTCACTACTGTCAACCAATAGAAATGCGAGTGGTGTAAATGTCTGAAAAGGTTGTTTTTGTGGATTAACAAAAGTGATGATGCCACGTACCTATGGTGGTGTACGTACTATTATTACTAGTTCCAAATTGGCACCAATGTTGCAGAAATACATGTATTATAGATGAATATAACACCAACATATAAGCCGACAGCTTTGTTTGTTTTTAACACAAGTGGCTCTACAAAGAACTTGGAAAGATTATGAGAAAAACGAAAATAGGGTTGAAAGAGAGATCTGCTGCCATATGAACTATGTCCTTTTAACGAACAAATCTAAGACGAGCCTCGTTCCGAGCACTCGGTATCATAAATCTGTTACTCAGTGACCATTGACAACAGAACCATTCTCAGAAGCAGTACATTTCCCATCCTTCTTTGCATAGAATCTCCGGTACTTGGAATCCACTTCAGTGAGGTAGTATGTTCCCGGAGACAAAAGGCTATTGTCCTTGCTTGTCACAAAGTCATTGGCTCCATACCTATGCTCCATGAGCTTCATAGTCTCAACAAACTTTTCAGGGGGAAACTGCATGGAATCACCTCTATTACAATCTTTTCTATAAAAATTAATAACAGAATGAAGAAAATTTTCCTTCCAATTTGTGTTTTATGGTACTCAAACAAAAAGGAAAAGAGATTCCCCTATGTGCGTTGAATTAAAAATGGGGTTATGTGCTACCAATTGGTCTCAGTGAATCACATCACGAAGCCTACGGCTCAAAGGTGTGCAGGTAGTAGAAGTATGTGGAAGTGTAAGAATTACCTCATGCCTCGACTTCAATTTCCCAGCGACATCCATCACTGTTGCAATGTTTGATAGGCTAAATGGATGTTGACCTTCATGGAGCCGCAGTGAAAACAATGTGGCAGTCAGACCACTTCCATACGAGAATAATAGTACCCGCTTTCCTGCCTGCGTGATATTAAATATATCACACGTTTGTGGAAATAGAGCAGAGATGGCCTATTTTTGTATTCGGAAAACGATAAAACAATTACCAATCCACTATTTTTGTTGTGAAGGAGGGATGCAAACGCAGCATATAGAGATGCAGTGTACATGTTGCCAACTTGCTTGGGTATCAAGGTGGTTGGTTGCACCTTGGCATCATAAAGGGGCTTCGAAACTTGTTGGGATGCCTGCAAATGCATGAAAGTAAGTGGCATCAGCAAGTAGTACGAAACAAAGAATTTCTACCGCCTATCCCTCAATAAGTTCTGTGATTTCAAATCTTGCAACTGCTTTTGGATGTGCATAATTTTGATGAAGCAACCTACTTAAGAATCTAAATGCCAGTTGTCATTACGAATCACTCAATGCAGTCTTAGTCACTTCGATATTCAAAAAAGTTGTATGTGGTGCTGGTAAAGTATTGAACTTTTTTAGTGCCAGTGACCATTAACTAGAATCAAACCCTAGTAACCACAAGTACCCGCAAAAAACATAAAGTTCAAAATAGACCTTCTCAAGATCCCTGCTTTGGTAGCTTTCATCTCCAGTCAAACTTGAAAAGGGACCCAACTTTTCTTTAGCAATGTCATCAATAGAACTGCCAAGTTATGTAAACCAAAGTAAATAAGCAAACAGAGAAGAATCGATCCATGAAATCTCGGAGCATCAAAGAAAAAGAGAAACCTGGCATTCCTCATGAAGTCATTGAACAACAAACGAGCAAAGCTTTTCTGCACAAGCTGCATGGATATAAATGGAAAATTTTCAGATAAATTCCAAAATTTCCCATCATTATTCAGAAGATTTTTATAAATTCATCAATAAATGCTAAAATTAGCTACCTTGTTATATGGAGAATGGAATACAAAGTAATCAGCATCAGAAAGCGAAAACTGTTTGCCCTCTAGTTTCTCATATCTGCCAGCCAAATATAGAGGCATTAGCACATGATAACTAGTCTAAATTTCACATTTGTAAAGAAAAATAAAATACTTCTATAGCGACTTACTTGTGACAGAAATATTTATAGCAAGTATCAAGGGCAAAGAGATAGCACGTTTGAGAGAGTTTTCCATCAACGACCTACACATGCATGTCAATAGATTAGGACCATCACCTAAACTGGAACTCATACTGAACAAAAATACCATTATAGGTGATTAGTATGCCAACTAAATGATTCCTATAAACATATTTAAATGTCTTTATAATTAAAACTGATGACAGCATTGACTTAAACAATTATTTGCCATAAAAGTAGCAACACTCGAGAGGCAATCGGTTGCATTACCGGATATTCACTAGCAAGGTTGGGCTTGTAAAAGTCGTAGACATGGGACATGTGACTCCCCCTAAGTTTGCTTTCAAAAGAAATAGGAGCATCAGGCCCTATTAGCATAGCAATTGCAGCTGCTCCTCCAGTAGGTCGGGCAGGTCCTTCAGCATAGACCTGAAAAACAAAGCCCTCAGTAAGAAAACCAAACAAAACTTGAGATTGTATGACCATTGAATATGTCTCCATGATTGTTTTTAGTTGCGTAATCAAAAGACTCGAAAGCTAGATATTTTGCCCATATAAATGTACAAACTCGAGAGAAAAATAACGCGCTTAGCTTCTTGAAGTGTGCAATGACAATGCGAACAAAGAAACATGAAATTACCAGCTCTTTTACTCCAAAACTAAAAACAAAAGGGAAAGTTTGAGTGTATAAGTAATAATACAAGAAATGAGCATACCGCACTGTCGGTACAAACAACAATGCCATATCGTCCATCCCATGAACTACTTTCCACCCAATTGACACAGTTGAACAGAGCTGCAGTCCCTCCATAGCATGCATTAGTTGAATCAACCCCTTCAATATCAGTGTTTCCACATTTCTGTTTGTTTAACATGAGAAAAGAGCATTAAGTGAAGAACAAGCATTTGATCATAAACTGCAACAGAGTTGTCCTAAGAAATAATTGACAGGACGAGATTTTTCTAGTTATTTGATATTAAGTTACATTGAATTTTCACTGATGTTGTCCCTAGCTCCATCCACTTAGAGAGGACGCGATCTATGAGTAAAATTGTCGACATAAAGCACGATTCGACCAGTGCATACCTTATTGTCATCGGCCTGGTTAGTTTTTTTATCTATCTAAGAGGTAGAAAGAGGCAACCATATAAAAAAAGAAGACCATGATGATTGGGAAGATTACCTCAAAGATTTGCATCAGGAAGGTCTTAATGGACTTGCTCTTGTCTATCACAGTCTCGCTGCCAACTTCAAGACGGCCAATCTGTTTAGGGTCAATGTGATACTTCTCAAGGAGTGAAGTAACAACAGTCAAACTGCAAATCAAAGGTCCCGAGGGCCGAGTTAGAAAAACAAACAAATATTCATTTCAGCCATACACAACATGTTATAAAACAGTTTGAGAAGAGTGGATATAAATTGTAGGATTGCTAACCTCATTGAGATAACATCTTCCACCTCAGTACAGAAGGCCAAGCAATCTTGTCCAAGTCCAATGGTGTATTTTCCTTTGCTTGCACCATCATGAGCCTCCAATGCTTCCTGTTTTTATAGGAAAGGGAAGGAATAATTAAACAAGCGGTGATAATGTAATTCACAAGATTCATAAATCCAGATATTACATTAATTTATTATAGAGAAACAAGCACTTAATACTGAACATGATCAGCGTTTTCTTAAAAGCAACGGCAACAACAACAACAAAGAGATTGTTCTTGTTATTAGATTATTAATTCTGAAATAAAGGTTTCCAAGAGGAGAAGAGAAAAGAAACAATACTATTTTTCAAAATTTTAATAAATAAGGCGATATGAATAAACATATCAAACAAAAGGGCCATGATTCATCTGTTATTAATGGAAAAACAAAATAAGTAGCAAGAAAACACTAATAAAGACGAGTACTTAGACTCCGGATGATCATGCAGACATAAATTTTGCCAGATAAAGAAAGTAAAGTGAAATCCAAGAAAATTTAAAAATCACAACTCATAAAGTTAAAGTAACCAAACCCCATAGAATTATCACATAAGAAACACCGACATAAACTTTACAAATAGAAATTTAAAAATCATTTAAAAAAGAGAGAAAATTGCAAGCAAAATAACCAAAGACTCCATTTTTTACCCATTTTATCACTTGTCTCAACTAAGAAACCAAAACCCAGAAACAAATCCCAAAAATATCAACGAAATAAAAAAGAAACGAAAAGGAAGAGAAAGTGTCACCTGTTGAACAAAGGTAGGAGGGAAGTAGATTTCCATAGCGAGAATCCCCACATTCTTTGCCATTTCTATCCCACACGAATAAAGACGGATTAACAACAACTAAAAGAAAACTTCTTGGATTAAGTACAAATATTCCTCTTTTGTTTCCCTTAAACTCGGCTGAGAGAATGCGTTGGTGGAATCAGATGGGCGTATTTTGTCCAATATTTATAAGCAAGTGCAGACTTCATGGCTCGTGTATAGTTGGTAACTTTGGTTTCTCTTTTCACCTTCTCTTCTCACTTATTCACGATTCTTGCCACCATGTCATAGTGGAAAATGGTATAAACTTATTCACGATTTTTGAACATTATTTTTTTACACTAATATCACTCATTGAGTTTAAAACTTTAAATTATATTATTATAATTTTTATTTTATACTAATTTTCATTTTGTATATAATATAATCTTTTAGTTACCTTCTTGCATGTACAAAACTTTAAATTATATTGTTGTAATTTTAAAAATTACTCATTTCGTCATACAAAAATTGTCCTTTATTCACTTTTAAAAAGTCAAATTTTTTAAACTTTGACTATAATTATATTAAATATTTTAAATAATTAGAATTTATAAAATATATATTTAAAAACTACTTGATTAGGGGTTTTAAAATATATTTTTTATATTTTTATTAATAATAAATTTTAAATAATTATGAGTCAAAATTGAAAAAAATGATTAAAAAAATTAATAAATGACAATTTTTATGGGATCAAAATGTACTTTATTCGTGTCTTACATGTTACCTAGGTGTTATTTTTTATTAAAATACTCATTTTTTCCAATTATGCTCGAATCATAAAAAATAAAATTCATAAAAAAGCAAAACACAATCCTAAAAAACGAAACATAATCTAAATTCCATAATTTATGTTTTGACTATATATGTTTTTAAAAAATATAAGTGAAAATGAATATAATTTTAACTCTAATTGTTTATAATAGCTCTTCCGTATTCGTTAAAATAACTTATAAGTATTTATTATATCATTTTTATGGAATTTTAAATTTAATAATTAATTTGATATGTTTAAATATATTAAAAAATTAATTAAAAGGGTAAACTATAACGGAGGTCATTCAATTATGGATAAAGTTATATTTGGTCACCTAATTATTAAAATTTATAATTGAGTCACTTAATTATGAGTAATGTTACATTTGAGTCGCCCAATTATTAAAAAATACACTTGAATCACTCAGGTAAAATTATATTTATATCACATTTTATATTTAAAAAAATATATCAATTTAGTCATTTTTATTAAATGACTAAATTAATTAGTTTTGAATTTTTCTTTCCCACGTGTTAAGTGTAATAAAGCGGGACCCAGTTGGGGTTGTTGAGGCATCGATTCAAGCATACCAGCATGTGACGGTGACCCACCCTTCAAGCTGGACGTGGACTCCTATTTATTTTACTTTGACTTTTTTAAATTATCATTATACAAGTAATTAATTAATTTAAATTAAATATTACATAAATTTATTATAAGGAACAATTCATCTTTTACTCCGTTCATAATTTTAAACTTTGAACATTTAAATAGAGTTTTAATAAATAATATTAAATTTCGTCATTAATTCTTATAGATCCATTGATATGTATTCATTCAGAGAAATTATATCATAGGCTCGGCTCGCCACATCATTTATAGTCTCAACCAATAAAAAATGTACATTTCATTAAATTTTTTCATATCACTTTTTTACTAAGTGAATATATAATTAGTAAAAAGTGATTTTTAATTTAATTTACAGTAAATCTAAGTGAATAATCACTTGGTAAAAAAATAATATAAAAAAATTTAATAAAATAAATATTATTTATTGATTGAACTATAAATATCGTAACAAGTCGAGCTTATAATATAATTTCTCATTCATCGTAGGTATAACAACTACGAGTTAACATAAATATTTTTTTGGGTGAAATTCTAATTTGATTAAATGAGAACGGCGACTTTGACGAAAATATATATAAAGAAAGAAAAGGCGGCAGACTTGGTTGGTTAGAATGAGATACACATGAAGCCCAAACTTAGAACAACGAATAACAAATACTAATATAATTTAAATCAAAGAACGTGACGATCCAAATGATATTTCTTTTATTTTACGTGTTATTCTTGTTCTTGTTTCCATATCCTCTTGAATTTTCTTGTTCATGATGGAGATATTTATGGTATATAGTATTCAAATCCTGAGTTTTTAAGTATGATAAAAACATAATCATATTTTAAAAAAATTATATTACGAGTCATTTACTCTACATCAGCAATGATATCAACCATTGAAAATTATACATTTTATTTTTTTCATATCGTTTTTATCAAATAAATCTTCACTCGTGTTTTTCACATTAATTTTAAAATATTTTTTGATGAAGTGAATTGTTTAGATTATTTGAGACTATGACAGATGTAGTAAAGATGCCTTATAATATAAATTATCTATATTTTAGTCGGTAAAATTATTAAAAAAACATTTTTTAAAATAAAAAATTTTAAAATACATATAATAATCATTTAACTAGTTTTTCAAATAAAAAAACATTTAAGTAGTGGAGCATAAAAATGAAGTTTTATTGACCAACGTCGTTTTCTTATTATGTCCTGACAAATTATTGAAGTGAATTAATCAAAGCCTAATTTAATTTGGTAAGATAGCAGCCGAAACTGATTTTCATTAATTAATTTAATATAAGGTGATTAGTTAACTGACTAAATAACTTCAATACTTGCCCCTAATTAACATTAAGCTTTGCAATAAATAAATAAATAGTGCAAATAATTAAGAAATGTTGATTATCCTAAAACTTTCAAGCCCAAACATTTGGACTAAGCACTCTTGGATTCTGAATGATTGATATCATACGTTTTATTTAATAATAATCAATATCTGATTTATTGGTTGACTAACGTGGATTGAATAATACATACATTTATTATGAAAAAAAAATTCGACCTGATTTATTTTATTCATAATATCAAAATTCGAATCTCAACATTGCTTAAAAAGACTTAGTGACAGATACCCACTAATTAGTTGAGTGATTAAGAGTGCTTACGTTGTCTTATCTTATACGTGTTTAAATGCCGGCACTTTCTTTAAAATGTAATATCTCTTTACTTAATAAAAAAGAAAAGACCTAATGAGTTTCCCACTAAACCAACTAATCCTTTCCCAATTAATTATTAGTTTAAAAAGGCATTTTATCATTAAATGAAAAAAAAATCAACTAACTTGGTCACTAAAGTGGACCATTTTTTCATAAGAGTTAATTGCACCACACATTCTTAAACAATGATTTTTATTCTAAATTAGTCTCTAAGCTTTTAAATATTTTAACTTTATCCTTAAACTATAATCTCGTCTCAAATTAGCTCACAAACTTTTGAATGTTTAAATTTCATCTAAAATTATAATTCTCATTTTAAATTAATTTTTAAATTTTTAAATATTCTAATTTCATCTATAAATTATTAATATATACTAATTATATCTTCTGTTAATAAAACAATTATAAAAATTATTAATTGTCATATAAGCATCAGCTTACATTATATAACAGTGACATTACATAAATAATAATTTGGATTGGTGAGTGGTAAACAAATTGAGCGTGACTTTCAATTCAATGCTTTTGAATCGTATTTTGATTTATTACTTCCATGTGTTAGGCTTACTGCATCAATCACAGATTTGACATTTCTTATCATCATCCTTCTGCCACAGGCTACCAAAACTAAATTTCTTTAATAAAAATACCAAACACAGTTTGAACAATTCTGGGGAAAAAAAGCATCAAATTCATGCACTTCAGCTTGAAGTCCAATTATGTCGAATTAGATTTAGGGCCGGCCCCGAGTTTTTGATCGCGGGGCGAACTTAAAAATTGAATCATAAATTAGGGATTTAAATTATAATTGCAGTCGTATTTTCAGTCGTATTGCATTTATTGTGATTGCGGATATAATCAATGTTATTTAGGTCGTTGCGAGTATCGCGATTGTGAATTTTTTAATAACATATTCTATTGTGGACATAAGAGTTGTAAATATTGCAGTTTCAGATGGTGCTATTTTTTGATATAACGGTTGATCTTGTAGTTGCATGCCGCTATTTAAGTCTTTGTCTCTATTAGCAAGTAATGAAAAAAAATAAATTTTAAGAGTACGTCCATAGTAACAAGTATTAAAAAATTTTGGACCCTGATAACAAGTATTGAAAAAATTGAATTTTAAGACTATGCTCATAATAACAAATATTGAAGAAAAAAAACGGCGCCCTAATAACAATTATTAGAACAAAATTGAATATTAAGAGTATACTCCTAATAATAAATATTGTAATAATTTAGCCCATATTAACAAGTATTAAAAAATAGACCACTAATAACAAGTATTAAAAAATTGAATAGTTAATAATAAATATAATTTAAAAAAAATTATAAATAATATTTAATTTTCCTGAGCGGTGGGCCTTGGGTAGGCTCCTTTATTGCTCTTTCTCAGGGTCGGGCCTGATTAGATTAAACCCTTAAACAGAAAGTAAGTTTTTCTAATTAGTCTAGTGACTAAGCATAATTATATTGTCTCATCTTGTATGCGTTCGAATCATATATGAGAATGTAATACTGCTCTATTTAATAAAAAAAACTTCATTCAAACTACTCGAATCTAAAATATATTGCTTGAATGATTCGAATTCCTTACCATTCAACTCGATAGATAGAAGTGCAATTTTATGCCATAATGGCCCATCAATGCAAAGACAAGTTCCGAGTTCATAATCTTCAAACTCATTTGCTAAGGTAACAAGTTGAATCCTTAAGACAGGTCTTAAGATGCTTAGCTTGTTGTTAGGTAGGCTAAGAAACTGAAATCTGGCTTTAATCCACTTTCTGCTCTTGTTGGACTTGGGCAATTTCCTACACCTTTCAAGTTCATAGTTTTTCTTTGTTTGAATTTGAAGTTCTATAATTAGAAATCGTTTGATTTTTGAACTTCAACATTACACGTATAAACTTAAATTCTTTTGTTCAAAACCGATCTCATTAACTGATGATTTGTGTCTCTAAATTTCAATCGTTTTCTGATTAATAGCTTTGTATCTCCATGTCTCTTTCTCCAAAAAATCAGCATCCAGGAACCTGGAAACAAATGTCCAGACCTTATAAACGTCTTCAAAATCCGTCAAGAACCCGACCGCAGCAGTGACGACAGATACTCCACGCTCGAACTCATCTGTTTTCTTGCTCAGCACCGTCTCCGATGCCTTCACCTTCTCTTCTTCATGCTTAACGCAGAACCAAATGTGCTGCAAGTTCCCAACGCTTAAAGAAATGTTGTATCTGTCAGCCAGCTTTTGTACCAATGCAGAATCGATCTTCTCTCCTTTCCAATCGAACACGTTAAATGCGACGGCGGGACCTCGGTCGAAGTCGACTTTGGGTCCGTAGATCCTCACAGCAGCAACTCCATTTTTTGAATGCGGATGTTGGAGGCTCATCAATGCATTCACCAACCAGTTGATCAGGTTCCTTGTCCTGATCTTGATTTTCATCATGCCTAATGAATCTGCATGATCCAAGCTTTTGCATTCGATTTTTCGGTTTTTTCCGTGAAGGGTATTGCTGGTGCTACCTGATTCAAAGGATGCATCTATCACTTCTTCGATTTCGGAAAACGATACCGTCTTTTTCTTTGCTTTGGTTCCTTCAGGTCTCTGTACTTCACCACCGGTTTCAGACAAGGGGCCTGAGAATGAAGTTCGAACCGGAAATTCATCCACCTTCCTTTTGGTTTCGGTGCTGGAAATTATACCTGGCTTTTCGGGGTTTTGATTCGGCCATGATACCGGGACAAGATCCACTATCCCCACACTTGTGCCAGTGGCTGAATCCTTCAGAACCGAAGCACTGGATTTCTTGACAAACAAGCAACAGAATCCATATGGGTTTTCACCAAAAACCTTGAAAAATGAGCAAATTAGGAAGTCAGGATTAAATATAGAAATCCCCAAGGTGTCCATGTCGTTGGCTCCTAATGCAGATGCATCAAGCAACACATGCCGCCGATTCTACCGAGCTAGACTCATCCATAAATACGAATATCTCGACCCTGTAACCCTTGATTGAAGTGGGAAAACGAATAGCCCTTTCTTCTTGCGCTTGCTTTTAGTCGCCATTTTCTTTCTCAAATTTTCTGTATGTATTTGTAGATTAGGCCACGAGAAACTAGCCGACGTGACATTCGCCCCTCTCTTCTTCGAGCTCTCGATCATCGCCTCCATGGCCTCACTTTGATGGTCATAAACCGTCAGAAGATTTCGACTGGACTGAAATGGATAAAACTCTGCTACAAGCTTGAAAGCTGCAGGTTGATTTGCAGTGAAAACCATGTTGTAATCATCTTCTGATACATTCATGAATGTCATGATCCTTTTCCTGATATCGGATTGAAATTCCGACTCTTCACCGCCATAAAGTAGCTGAGAATTCAAGTTTACCAACTTGTGCGAAACATCAAAAAACGCAGATTCCAAGGAAAGTGAGTGCAATGGAGGAGGAGATGATGAACAAGTACCAGGAGATCCTGGACATTGATTTTCAAGCTGAGAATAAGAGAAAAGGCAACGGCCAACGTAGTCAAGGCAGACATGGTTGGAATTGGAAAGATGATAGTATTCTTCAGCTCGGATTTCGTCCGCCTGATCGGTTTCGGAATATTGAGGGTACACTTTCTTGAAATAAGAAAACGATTCCTCGAACGAAGGAAGGGATTCATGATTCGTGAACTTGAAATTTGGGTACAGAGAAGAAACTGTGCTAACCTGGAACTCGTACCGTAACGTCGCCGCCGCAGTGCTTCGAATCTGTGAAGTTACAGAAGGAGATTCAGGACGGCCTGGAAAGTAATTCGGACAACAACCGGGACAGCAGGCTTTTGAGGCCTCCCTTATCCGAGGCGATTGCATTGTCTTTAAAATGGAAACTCCCATTAGCATTCAGCAAGAAAGCCTACTTAATTCATCTTCTTCACCAATTAACAGAAAACTGTGTTTTTATTACAACGTCAACCATTGTCTTGTAAAGCTCAAACATGAAGAAGTGTCATAAGTTCAAACCGACAAGATTTGTGGAGTCTTAACGTAAACCGAACTTCTTTCTTACATTTAGTTGATCAAATTATAAAACTTAAGGAAATGGTTCCTTTTTATGGAAATTTCTTTTATGTACACACATCAAATGACCAAGAAAAGTTCCAAAACAAAACACAAAAAGTCATTTGTGTCATCAGTACACTGAAGAACAAGACATTGGAAGCGTTATGAACAAGCCACAATTTTCAAATCAGAATGAGAATTTGACCATTTCCAAATCAGAAGTAGCTTAAGGTTGATAAAATAGCCTTAATTCTCTCAACATTGTTGATCTCTCGTCTCGTAATTCACTCTCTTACCTTTTCTTATTTGTGAAGTATCCCCCTCCCGAAGTGTTAAACAAGGCAAGGCATGATAGATTGAATCGAGCCAAGTCAAAATATTTTAAATTAGTCGAGTTGTATAACTCAAAATTTATTGGAGTTTTTTTTTTTCGAGTTAGTCACGTTAATTGAGTTAAATTACGTGGAGTCAAATTTTGCTCGTTTGTCCCCACCGTACACGGAGTCATCATAATTTCCTTTTAATACAATACAATATTCAGATTATCTGTACTTCACTCGTAAATCGAAAAATATTAAACTTTCGCTAAGAATAAACCCTAACCGTAACCACGAGCATGAGCTCCGAAATTTCTGGATCTCTCGAAAACGCTATAATCAATCAAGAGTTGGCGCCATCAGGAAGACCACCAGATTCTGTGGTGATCGGGACGACGATGAATGGCGGCACGGTGGATGGTCGTGCAGGGGAAGGGGTGGTTGGTTCGACTGAGGTGCAGATAGACGTGGATATGTCCAATTCTGGGCTGCCTATGCTCCCAGTAACCACGAGTGCCGACTGCTACCACTATGGGAGTTGCTGATGTACAAATTACGACTGAAGCGCTGTTGAAGCTATCCTTTAGGGATATGGTGAGGGGGTCGACTGGTGTGGATCAACAAGATAATCTCATTAGTGACATGGATGTGGAGTTGCAGGCGGATGATGTGTTCATCGCACAAAATGGATCAATCCTAGAGATTCGATTCTCGGGTTGGGTGCATAAGGCAATTGATGATAAACTGTCAAAGTCCTTGATTGTGCGGTTATTGGGGAAGTCAATTGGGTATAGAACATTGAAGAACCGATCCAGGCCTTGTAGACTCCGATGGGAGAGGTAAACCTTATTGATTTGGATAATGACTATTATCTTGTACGTTTTGCTATAGATGATGATTATGATAATGTGCTACCTGGTGGTCCAAGGATGGTGTATGGGAGTTACTTAACCGTACAACCATGGTTTCGTAAGTTCTCAACGGTAGCAGAATATCCTAAGCAAATTCTTCAGTGGGTTCGTCTTTCGGGATTACCTTATCG
Source organism: Hibiscus mutabilis (assembly GCA_019671005.1). Lineage (NCBI taxonomy): Eukaryota > Viridiplantae > Streptophyta > Magnoliopsida > Malvales > Malvaceae > Hibiscus > Hibiscus mutabilis. Next base: position 14,313 of record JAGYYJ010000566.1, on the reverse strand, counting down.
CTACTATTCAAAGAATTTTATTCGGGCGATTGCAAGTCTGTTGGGGAGTGTGGTTCGTGTGGATATCAACACTATCGAGGGTAAGCGTGGCTGGTTTGCACATCTGACAATTGTTGTTGACCTTGATAAACCGTTGATTCCAGGATTGGTTATTGATGGTAAGCATCAACCGATAGAATATGAAGGGTTGCCAGTTATCTGCTTTGGTTGCGAAAAATATGGCCATTCGAGGGAGATTTGTGGACCATTGAATACCACGTCTGAGGAGCCTAGGCCGAGAAAGACACCAAGTTAATCAGAAACGGATATATATAGACCTTAGATGCATATTGAGAGAAGGCGACGCCATCCAAGTACGGCAACTATACTGGAAAATAGAGAGAAAGGGGCACCGAGTGCTTCTATGGGATCACGGTTTGGCGCGTTGAATATCCTTGAGGATGCAGGTGGTCGATCATCAGCCAAGATTGAACAACAGGGGCAAGGCAGAGTACAGAAAATGAGTAGGCAACAAGATCAACCGAAAGCTAGGAAGCAGCCGAAAGAACAGGCAGTGAGCAAACGTATTGCAGTTTGTCCAGAGCCGGTGTGCATGGAGGGTGTTCTTTCTCAGGAGGTTCCTTGCCTGGGTGGGAGTGTTAACATGGATTTACCTATGGAGAATGCTAGTACTATTGTCGACAATATCCAAGCTGCTCCTGCGATCGGGGTCAGTTTGGAGACTGAAGAACGAGGGCCTATGGTGGCAGTTTGGGATAAGGTTGTTGCTGCCCCAATATCCCTGCAGTCAAACAAGCACATTGCGGTTTGGGTTGTTGAGGAAGGAATAAAACGGGTACCGAAGGAGTCAAATGAGAGATCAACTTATGGCCCCATTCGAAACGCAAGTAGTAAGGGTCTGAATCAGAATAGCATGATTACGGAAGGCTTATCTAGGAAAAACAGTAAGCAAAAAAAGAGTAAGGACGTGGTTTATAAGAAGGTGGTGGTCGCTGATTGGGTTTTGAATATGACTAAGGATTTGAATAGTGCTAGATCATCTCTTGATCATAGTGCTTCGAAACATAAGAATGACATGGTGGGAACCCGATCTGGTATTCAGTGGATTGATAATTCAAAGTTTGAAAGGAAGCGGCATGCTAGAGCACAGTGAGTTGGTTGTGTTCTTGTTTTTTAATTATTTAATGGTTAAAACCATTTTTTGAAATTCTCAAGGCACTTTGGGCCTTGATTTTAATCGCTATTTTAGATTGTTGTTAAGATCACTGGATCCGGGTATTATTACTATTATGGAATCGAGAGTGAATGAAGTAGATGCTGACTACTTTATTCGTCATTCGGGGTTTGATTATTCATATAAGGTTGAGGCAACCGTGTTCTTTGGAGGAATACGGGTTATGTGGAAGTACTCTGTTCCTCTAGATATTGTGTCCCTGTCAAATCAGTTTCTCCATAGAGTTTGTGTGGAGGCAAGTACTAATCGCACTTTTTTAATCACTTTTGTCTATGCGACTCCTAAGTATTGTCGTCGGAGTAGTGTGTGGGAATAGCTCTTTGCTCTCGATCCTAACAGGGAGTGGCCATGGGTTTTGGGAGGTGACTTCAATGCAATTTGCAATGTGGAAGAACGGACGGGTAGATCTCAACGTCGATCGGGAGTTTATCCAAAGTTTTGTGATTTCCGTTTTCGGTCTAGTCTTCTTGATATGGGTTTTAATGGACCAAGGTTTACTTGGGAGCGTAGGGATCTTAGTCAGAGATTGGACTGGTGCCTGCCCAATGGGAAGTGATATGATGTTTTTGCAATGGCGGAGGTGACACATTTGCCTAAATTAGGGTATGATCATAGGCCTATCCTACTCACTACTGAATTGGTGAGAAGCTCTCAAGGGTCTCGTCCGTTTCATTTTGTGGTTGTATGGAATGGTCACCAGGACTTTGAGAGACTTCTACACGAGAATTGGAACGGTACAACTTCAATTTTTGATAACCTATTTGAGTTTCAAAGGGTGAGTCGACAATGGAATCGAAAAGTTTGGTAGTTCAAATATAAATAATTTACCATTTTCTAAAAGAATATTTAATCGCGTAAAATTTAAAACTAATATTTCTAAGTTCAATCTAAGCCTAAATTCAGGCAGCAACATGGTAGTTCAATTCTAATATATATAATTAAATAAACTGCCTAAAACTGCTTAAATTAAAAATCATTTAAATAGCTAATAAAATACGATTTTAAATATACTTAATTAATAATATCCACTATAAGTATCTATATTCGTTTATAACATTACAACAATTTCAAAACATTTTCTTATCAAAATAACCCAAAACATTCATAAGATACATGCCAACTAATAATATCAAAAGAGACATCGAAGATGTCTACTGATAATGATGCATTGTTCCCAAAATAGATGGTGTCTTCTCTTGCAGCTCCTTACTCCTTACGATCTTTTACCTACGCGTGAAACACTCACACGTTAAGTAAAAACTTAGTGAGGCAACTAACAATTCAATAAATAATATTGAAAATAATAATGTATATAAATAAGACAGTTCATATCAAAAACCACTGTTTAAAAATTTATATCACTTTCATTTGCACTTTTTCACTGTTATTTAAATCATAGCTCAATGTAAGATAAATGAGAATGTATGGTATGTGAGTTACTATTGAGTATGCACATGTGCGACATCAACTATATTGTTGTGCCAAAATAAAACACTGTATCACTTTATAACTATTGTAAACTTATACAACATCACTGTATCACTAGGTCATAGCTGTAGAACACAGCGTCACTGTATCACTAGGTCATAGCTGTAGAACACAACGTCACTGTATCACTATATAACGATTGTACATTTGTACAACATCACTGTATCATTATACTCCCACCTCATTGGCATGCCAATTATACCAAGAAATCTCATAATACAAACAATGTGCTTTAACATTCAATATCATATATCATTCACTTATTTAAAATATCAAAAGATATTAACATTCCACAGTATCATACAAAAGTGCATTGGGCAGTTCATACCCGAAAATCATTCATAGTTCTTTTCAAAAATCATTGAAAAGATATCATTTGTAAATTGACATTCGAGATAGACTCATCGCAAGTCTTTCTCATATCAAATAAAACAGTAGAAATGCACTCACCTATTGCCTCACTAGGAAGCTTTACACACAGCTTCACTTTTGCACTTTTTCCTTGTCTTTAGAATTGCTCGGCTCTCGGTTTGGATTACGATTATAATCTACAACAATTTCACCAACATATACAATTCAAGTATACGTTAGTATCATTCTAACTTTAATATACATTAGGAATAATAATAATATTCCTACATATACTTTCATTACTAATCCTATCTCCCAACATAAAAGTTAACCTTTATACTTCCAAATCTTTCAAAAAAATCCTTTACCACACAACTTCAATTTCAATTCAACTTTCCACTTTAATCACATATTTTCCCAACTTTACAATTTAGTCCTCAACAATTTACAAACTTCCACATTAGTCCAATTAACATTCCAAAGCTTACAAAATCATCCTTACACCATTTCTAACCTTAGAAAAATTTTCCATAATTTTCCCCAAATTTTTCCTTATATGTCGAATACCAAGGGTCACTCTCCAAAATTTTTCCAACTTGATTCAAGCATAAATTTAACCTTCTAACATCATATTAAAGCTTCTCACATCATTTCTCATTCAAATAAAAAAATTTGCAAGAGTTTCCCTTAATTTTTCAATATTCCCAAATAATACCTAAAACCAAAATCCATGGAATTTTCATCATATCATGCATGAATCATCATCACAACCTCAAATCTAATTAAAACAATCCTTAAAACACAAAATCTCTACTTGTTCTTCATAAACCCTAATCTCTAATCTCAACATATAATCATGGAAACCACTCAAAAATTATACCAAATGAAAGAGAATTCAATGGAGATTAATTCTCTATTTCATGTCTTAAACCAAAAACCAATCGAATCAAGCCAAAATTTGAATAAAAAATTTCCTTACCTTGGCTATGGTGTTTTCGGCCTTGGAGAGAAAGATGAGCAAGAATTCTAGTTTTTTTCTTCATATAATAAACATGACAAATGGCATTTTAATCCTTTAAATCCAATATAAAAATCTTCATTAATAGTAAAATTACCATTTTACCCCTCAATTGTGACCAATTAGGTGTTGACACCTAACCTTATCACTTTTCCATAATCATCTTTAATTAAAAAGTAAGGCAAATGACTAAAATGCCATTAATTAATCCATGTATACACAAAAATGCCATTTGTGCACTATTTCAAAATACTATCTTCAATCGAATCTAAATCGATTAAAAATGATTCCAAAATGAAATGTCATACTCTTCAAGTCTTCTTACAACTCCCTTCAAAATTTCAGCACATTCTGAGATCATACGATTACCCGAATCACATTTAAACTTTAACTGTAATTTCCCAATAATAGAAACATCAAATCGAACCAACAATTTTATATTCGATTCACACCCTTATGTGAACTATTTAACTATAAAATAAAAATAATTATTGGAAAAATTACCGTGTTGGTCCTTGAACTTTTCTTAACTTTTCACTTTGGTCACCAAACTTTAATATTTTTCATTTTAATCACTAAACTTAAACCACCAACTTTTAATTCTTTGTAAAATAGTAACTAACCAAAAATTGGGGTATTACATTGGGCTTTAAGGATTTGTATCGACACAACAACACTCTTTTGATAAAGGTTGGCGCCCAACTTATCACTTCTGTAGACAAGCTTTGGGCTCGTATTCTTAAAGATAAGTACAAATGGAGTAGAGTGGTTTTTTTGGATATCATGCGCCCTAATTTTTCCCGGTTGTAAAAGGGTCTTAACAAGTTATAGGAAGATATCCGAATAAGCATGTGTTTGCAAACTTCGAGACGGATGTCAGACAAACTTTTGGTGCGACCTATGGCTTAATTGAAATGAACCATTAGCGAGTCAATACCTCATTCCCTCGCCTCCCTCTCCCATACCGGTCGCGACAATGTTGTCACTCGTAAGAGAGTGGGATTGGCCTCGCCTGCAGCATGTGTTATCGAGAGAAGCTTTACTGTGGTTCACATGCGTTATGCCTTCTCATGCGTCCCTTGGTCATGATTGGCCAGTGTAGAGGTGGACTGAGAATCAAGTTTTTACAATAGTTTCTGCCTACAGGGCTCTAGGTCGGTCGATGATGGAGAGCGATGATGGGTTGTGGAAAGGGATTTGGCGGTTAAATATACCACAGATAAGGACTTTTCTTTGGCCCACCTTGCATGGCAAGGTTTTAACAAATATGGAAAGACGAAGTTGACATCTTACAATGAATGAGAGGTGTCTGATTTGCTTATACAATGAGGAAGATTTGGAACATGTTTTAAGGAGTTGTGTCTGAGCTATATCGGTATGGATACATCTTGTTCGCCATGATATGCAACATGATTTTTTCATGAGGGCCTTTGAGTCTTGGTTGCATGAGAATATACAGGGCGGTGGTACTAGCCATGCTTTGTTGCTCAACTAGAATGTGTTGTTTACCGTAACCATTTGGGCTTTATGGAAACGACGTTGTTTCTTTGAGTTTAAGGGGGCCCTGAGGCGTTTGGGGATATTGTAGGCTATTGTCGACAAGTGTGGGAAGAGTTGGGCGAGAACCAGGCTCAACCTTCTCCGGTGACTACGACAGAGCTAGTACGATCGACGTAGAGGGTTTCGGCCAAGGGATGGGTTCGTGCTAATGCAGATGGAGCCGTAGGAGGCCTGGCCACAGTGCATCTGCAGGAGGAGACCTTAGGGATGAGACTGGGGCGTGGTTATTTGGCTTTGCACGGAGTTTAGGCATTTGCTCGGTTCTATTTACCGAGCTGTGGGTGATATATATTGTGCTTACTCATGCATGATGACTCGGATATCCTAGGATTGAGCTGGAACTTGATAGAAAGAGCATTGTGCATATGCTTACGAGTGAGTCTTTGGCTCTATCGGGTGAGGTGCTTGTGGTTTGATTGCTTGAGATTCTTGAGAGAGATTAGGAGGTTCGAATTTCTCATATCTGACGTGAGGGGAATGTTGTGACTGATGGTTTGACGCGTATGGCAAGGGGCAAAGAGGTTGCTGAGGTTATTTTTATGTAGCCGCCGGCGGAGATCCTTCCGTTGCTCATTGCAGTTTATAGCACCGAGTAGGGCTTTTTGGTTTTTTGCTTTGCTTTGTTTGGATTTTCTGGTGTTGTGAGTAAGATTTTGGTTATCTATGAGTACTATCTTCCTCCGCTTAGATTTAGGGAGGCTTTTAATGAGGCTTATAGTAATACCCCTGTTCATATAAAAAAATAAACACTAACCGTAGCGGTAAGATTGGGCCTTTGGAACACCCAATAATTTTCATATGAAAATTGTCTGCCCCAAATTATATCTCTTTTGGTGTCCCCACTTTAAAAAAGTGGGTTTAAAATTTAGGGTTTAGAGAACTATGTATGGTGTATTTTTTAAGGTTTAAGGTTTAGGTTTAAGATGTTGAATTTAGGGTTATGGTTTAGAATTTAATTTTTTTAGTGTAGGAAATAGAAAGAGGCGTGATTAGGGGAAATAATTTTTGTTCATAATTTTCGCAATTTCCTTAGGTAAGATTCAAAGTTAGGTTCAAAGTAATGTGTTTAAGAATTTCTAACTCATCAGAATCCAATATTCACGCTCCATTTTTCCAACATAGAATGCAAATGGTTGCTATATAACAACTATTCGAGTCAATTAAAATTTTGAGATTCGGATTTTGAGCTTAAATTTACAAAGTTTAAATAACCGAAAAACGAAAATTAAAACAAGGTTTATGATTATTAACTAAGAAATTTAATTTTTTGTGATTTGATCTATGGGTTCTTTTTTTATTTCTTCATTCGTTTTATTTTTATTTTTTTATTAAATTTAAATCGTATGCTACTCAACCACTATAGAACACCTATGTAACTTTAATTAATCTTTTTTTTTCAATTTAATTGCTCAATTTTGTATGCTTTTTTATTTCTTCAATTTATTTTTTTTGTTTTAAGCCTATTTTTAACCAAATTAAAAAAAAAGTGCTCCTTAACCATTGTAGAAACTTGCGTAACTTCATTTCCTATTTTTGACAATAATTTTTATTTTACAGTTTAGTCCCTCAATTTTGTATGATTTTCTTGTTCCTTAAATTTCTCGTTCGTTTTAAGTTAACTTTTTAACCAAATTTGAACCACATGCTCCTCGATCACTGTAAAATACCTATGTAACTTCAATTCTTCTTTTTAAAAACAAATTTTCTCTTTTATCAATTTAATCTCTCGCCTTTACATTTTATTTAGTTTGGTTAATCGACTACAACTCTTTGCAAATTCTTACAACTCTTTGCAAATTCTTTCTTCTTATTAATTCCTTGACTCCTTTATACTCACATCGTTACTTTATCTAAAAATCTCTTCCTAAAGAAATAATATTTTGAATATATTATATAATTTTAGATGATATTTGATTTATTAAATATTACAAATCTCACTTACAAGTGTGAAAAATAATATGAAGAAGAAATATATGTGTATACCATATATGCTTAGAGAAAGTGTTTAAATCGAAATTATATCATAGCATTATAAATAACTGCATTTAAATTTTGAACAAAATCTCAAACAAATATGTTCGATTCAACTCAAATTTCATAAACTCAAATACTCCCCTTAAGCCAAGTTTTGTACATTCATTTTAATCATTACATGTATCTAAGATTTTCTTATTAAAATTGAATATACATATTATTAAATAATTTTAATACATAATGTTTGTATACGTGATTAAAATAAAGGTAAACTACTTAGGTGACCACCTAACTATTGAGTCCGTCCTACTTTGACTACCTAACTAAAAAAACTAAAAATTTGACCACCGAACTATTAATTGGTCCTAATCAAATCACCATCCGTTAAAATCTAATGGAGGGATGGAATGGTTGTTAATGGAAATTTGTATAATTACACATTTGGTCCATATTAGTTACCTATTATATCAATTTATCCTAATTTTAATTTAATTAAATAAATTAATCACTCAATTAGGTGTCAACACGTGTCACCACTTGATTGGAGGAGGAAAATAAATCTACCACCTTATTGAATGAGGAAAATAAAACAAAAATTACTTTTAGTTTGGCTGAGAATTGAACTCGAGCACCCTTAAGAGTAAATAGTGAGCTTGCCACTAAACTAAGTGTCCATTTATGATATAAAGTACAAAATATAATATATATTTTAATTTGTTGTTAATGCAAGGAAAAGGAAATAAATATAGATTAAGAGGACTCGAACATGACACACTTGAGACGCATAAAAAACATTTAAACCACTGTAGAAATATAATAATTAAATTAAAGTTGACAACCTTTTATATATTTATATATATTAAATTATATTTAAAATAAAAATTATATTCGAGTCAACTTTAATTTTATTTATTTCCTTTTTTATGGTATTAATTTTAATTTAATTATGAGTTTTCTATACACAACCCTAAGGGCTGCATATAAAAGCTACTAGATTTTTATCGTTAATGTTAATTTTACTTTTCGATGGAACCTATTAGACTGTAATTAATTACATTCTTAAAAAATTAAATATACATAATTTATGATGTTTAATGCAATTAATAATCATGTAAAAAGGTTTATGGTTTTAAAGCTTAGGAGTTTAGGTGTTTATGATTTATGTTTAGTGTTTTTATGATTTAGGTTTAGGGTTCAAGGTTTAATGATTTTGGGGTTTAGAGTTTTATGGCTTATGTTTTAGGGTTTAGAGTTTTAGGGTTAGGGTTTAAGGTTTAATTACATTAAACACCTTAAATTAATGGTGTTGAATTTTAGGAATGTAATTAATTTTATTTTAATAGATTCCATTAAATAGTAAAATAAGAATTAATTATAAGAATCTAATAGTTATTATATGTAGCCTTAAGGCTGTGTATAGCAAAACCCTTTAACTATTATATTTTTATTTTTTTTTAAAAATTAATTAAATAAAAAATTTAAAATTATATTAAAATTCATGAAACTAAACTTATCTTATGATTAGAGTAATATTCATGAGTTTAAATTCGTTAAATGAATTTTTAATATAATTTAAGTTTTTTTTTTATTTTAACTCATTAATTAACTATTATTTTATATATATATATATATAATATTGTCAACTTTAATTTAAATATTATATTTTTACAGTGGTTTAAATATTTTTTATGTATTTCAAATGTGTCATGTTCGAGTTTCCTTTATCCATATTTTTTTGTATTAACAACAAACTAAAACATATATTGTATTTTGTACTTTATATCACAAGTGACCACTTGATTCAATGGCAAACTTCTTTATTTTCCCTCATTTCCCTCCTCCAATCAGGTGGTAACACGTGTCTGGACCTAATGGAGTGATTATTTTATTTAATTAAATTAAAATTATGATCAAATTAATATAATAGGTAATTAACATGGATCAAATGTGTAATTATACAAATTTTCTTTAACTTCCATGTCACCTTCAATTAGATTTTAACGGCTGGTGGTCAAAATAAGATCAATCAAATAGTTCAATGGTCAAATTTTTAATTTTTTTAGTTGGGTAGTTAAAATAAGACATACCTAATAATTAAGTGGTCACTCAGATAATTTACCCTTAAAATAATATGCAAGAACAAGGCCAACTAGGTGTTGCCTCTTATATAGGCGAGTTTAAAGTGCGATAAGTTTAGGGTGTGGCAAAAAAAAAACGATAAATTTTAAAATTTATCTAAAATTTTAAAATATTAAACTTTTTAATAATATTTTAAATTAATTTTTTGTAATTTTTGACAACTTGTGATACAAAATAAATTTCAACTTTTAACTGCACCCTAAATATACAGCTGCCACATCCCAGACACCCCTTATATATATATATATATATATATATTGTCACGGACCGCAAGCCCGCGACCGAGACAAGTGCAGCCATGGCAGCCCAAGCCTATCTCTATAGCATTTTGGGCTTGCCAAATGACCCAAGTAAGCTGGCAAATTACCATGGTAAAATGAGCAAGCAAAGTATTTACCATGGTGAAATCCGATAAGGCATCTCACTTATCATTTATGTGATTATTTGTAAAGATAATTCTCACTTTATCTCTTATTTAAAATTCAAATGTTGAGGATAGGATAGGCTCTCATCTGGACCGTTGATCCATTATAATCTTGACCGTTGATTGTACTGAGCTCTCACTATAAAAGGAGGCTCAACCCAGGTCATTTCATTCATTCATTCATCACTTGCTTCAGTTTGTATGCTTTTACCCAGAGTAATACAACTCAGTATTCACTCACTTTCTCTTGTTCTTTTGCCATCGCTTTTCTTTTGTTCCGCAGTAGTTTCTAAGTGTTTTTACTTAGGAGTTTTCCAGGTGACTTAGCCCAGTTTTCAGTCGAGAAAGCAGCTAAGGCCGCACGGTTGTCTAGCAGAAGACTAGTCCCGTGACAAGTGGTATCAGAGCGAAGTTTTGTTGAGAAGTTGCTGATTCGAGATGGCACGTGATGGAGAGAACACTGCAGTGAAGAAGGGTGCAGAGGCCACAGCTGACAAATCCAAGAGGGGCTCGTCGAAGGACGTGATCACATCGATCCAGGGAAGGGTTATCAAGCTCGAGGAGTCTATGGCGGAGGCCAAGGCGACGTTGGAACCTTTGGAGTCAATGGATGTTGATAAGCTGAGTTCGTTGGATTTCGAGAGGCTCGAGTCCTTGGAGGGAATTCAGGATGATGTTCAGGAGGCTCTTAATGGGATGGATGTGAAGATGTCTACGCGTGGCGATGCCTTAGAGGCCATGGTGGTTGCTCTAAGGGAGGAGGTTGAGGAGCTCAAGGCAAAGGGTTCCAACTCCGACAAAGATGAACTGAAGAAGAAAGTGGAGCTGCTCAAGACCGAGTTGTTTGTGTTGAAAGCGGCGATTGCGAACAGCGCGACTGTTGCAGTTTCTAGAACCTCGGGAGATATCCCCAAACCGGAAAAGTTTAAGGGGACGAGGTCCGCCCAGGAAGTGGAGAATTTCTTTTGGGGAATGGAGCAATACTTCAAAGCCATGGGCATCGAGGAAGATGCTAAGAAGGTAAGCTTTGCAAGTATTTACTTAATTGATCTTGCACAAACGTGGTGGCGACGTAGGTGCGAAGATGTGAAGCGTGGAAACACTGTCATTGAGACTTGGAAGGAGTTCCAAGATGAGTTCAAGGAACAGTTCTATCATCTGTATGCTGAAGATGAGGCACGGTCAAAGCTGAGGCGACTTAGACACGAAGATGCCAAGAGTTTGAGGAACCATGTCCGGAAGTTCGTGGAGTTGAGTTTGCAGGTCCCGAGCTTGAGTGAAGAGGATGGGTTTTTCACCTTCGTAGATGGGTTGCAACCATGGGCGAAGATGGAGTTGCAGCGACGGGGAGTGACCAAGCTCTCTACTGCCCTGACTACTGGCGAGTCCATCATTGAGACTGGGCGTAGGAAACCTGACTCCTCCAAACCAAGACCGAAGCACAGAGGTCATGGTGGAGACAAGGAGAAGTCAAGTCGATCCGAAAAAGATTCGAGTGGCGGAAATAAGCCTTCGAATGGGAAACATGCTGATTCAAGGGACAAGCAGCATGGCAAGTGTTACCATTGCCATAAAGAAGGGAATATTGCCAGGGATTGTCCCCAAAAGAACAGAATCGCTGCCGTCAAGGAGACAGCTGATGGCGAGACTGGCGAGGCTCTGAAGCTTGGCTCCATCATTAGTACAATGGAGGTCAAGAAGGGTCGAAAGAAGAAGGGGTTGATGTTCGTCGACATCACTATTGCGGGCCAGAAGTTGAGTGCACTAGTGGACACCGGTGCCTCTGAACTGTTCATGTCCGAGCAAACTGTCGAGAAACTTGGCGTTACTATCGAGAAGTCCAGTGGATTCATCAAAACAGTGAATGCCAAGGAAATACCGATTGCGGGAGTCGCCCAGGGAGTTTAACTTGACATTGAAGGTTGGACCGGTAAGGAAGCCGTCAAGGTAATCCCACTCGATGACTTTGATTTTGTGCTTGGGTTAAGTTTTCTAGACCGGATCAACGCTTTCCCTGTTCCTTTTACGAATTGTCTGTGCATTCTAGATCCGAAGCATCAATGCATTGTTCCAGTGAGCCGAGGGTCAGGAGTAGGTGCAAAAGTTCTATCCGCAATTCAGTTTTCAAAGGCGGTGTGCAAGGAGGAGCCGACCTTCCTAGCAACCTTGGTGTGCAATGAGCCTGTCGCAACTGAGGGAGTCCCCGATGAGGTGGGGCAAGTCTTGGTGGAATTTGCAGATATGATGCCTGCTGAGTTGCCAAAGAAGTTGCCTCCGAAGAGGGATGTTGATCACAAGATTGAGCTTGTGCCAGGTGCGGAGCCCCCCGCTCGAGCCCCTTACCGACTAGCCCCGCCTGAGTTAGAGGAGATGCGTAAACAGTTGAACGATCTCCTAGATGCCGGGTACATCCGCCCATCAAAGGCACCCTACGGTGCGCCGGTGTTGTTCCAGAAGAAGCACGATGGGTCCCTACGGATGTGCATCGACTACAGGGCTTTGAATAAGCTCACAGTGAAGAACAAGTATCTGATTCCTCTCATTGCGGACTTGTTCGACCAGCTTGGTGGTGCAAGGTGGTTCACCAAGTTGGACTTGCGATCGGGCTACTACCAAGTCAGAATAGCCGAGGGTGATGAGCCGAAGACAGCTTGTGTGACGAGGTATGGTTCTTTCGAGTATCTTGTGATGCCTTTCGGCCTCACGAATGCTCCAGCTACTTTCTGTACCCTGATGAACAAGGTGCTGCAACCGTTCCTGGACAAGTTTGTTGTAGTCTACCTCGACGACATCGTCATCTACAGCAAGACATTGGAGGAGCATGTCGAACACTTGCCGGAGGTGTTCAAAGTCTTGCGGGAAAATGAGCTGTATGTCAAAAAGGAGAAGTGCTCATTTGCCCGACAAGAGGTTCCTTTCCTTGGCCACATTGTTGGAGGAGGTATGATCCGAATGGACAAGGAGAAGGTTCGAGCCATTGAAGAATGGGAGGCGCCAACTAAGGTAATCGGGTTGAGATCTTTCCTGGGGTTGGCGAATTACTATCGGAGATTTGTCAAAAGCTACTCCAAAATTGCCGCACCGTTGACCGACTTGCTGAAGAAGGACAAGGCGTGGGATTGGGGATCGGAGTGCCAAAAAGCCTTTGATGAGATCAAGCTCGCCATGGTGAGTGAGCCTGTCTTGGTGTTGCCAGATTACACCAAACCTTTCAAAGTTCACACTGATGCATCCGACATTGCCATTGGTGGGGTCCTAATGCAAGAGGGACATCCGGTTGCCTATGAAAGCCGGAAGCTCAATGAGACCGAGCGGAGATACATAATCCATGAGAAGAAGATGACAGCGGTGGTGCATTGTCTGCGCACATGGAGACACTATGTGCTTGGGTCCAAGTTCGTGGTGTACACCGACAATGTCGCCAATAGTTACTTCTTGACTCAGAAGAAGTTATCCCCGAAGCAAGCTCGTTGGCAGGAGTTTCTTGCCGAGTTCGACGTTACTTTGGAGCATAAACCAGGGAAGGTGAATTCGTGGGGCGATGCCTAAGCGAAGGTACACCATGGAGTTTGCGAGTTTGCCAGAGGGACCGATGTTGGAGCGCATCAAGGAGGGATTGACACATGATCCGACAGCCAAGTCATTGATCGAACTTGCCAAGGAGGGCAAAACCCGGAGGTTTTGGCTAGAGGGAGGCTTGTTGTTTGTTCGTGGACGTCGCCTCTTTGTGCCTCAGTTTGATGGAATTCGAAAGGAGCTCATGAAGGAATGCCATGATTCCAAGTGGGCGGGACATCCGGGATACACCGGACATTGGCCTTGATGATGGAGCATTATTATTGGCCACACATGGGCAAAGATGTTGAAGCCTATGTGAAGACTTGCCTTGTGTGCCAAAGCAAGACAAGATCGAGCGAAGAGTCCAAATGGGTTGTTACAGCCTTTGCCAATTTCGGAGAAACCATGGGTAAGTGTTTCCATGGATTTTATAGTCGGTTTGCCAGTTGTTTGACGAAAGTCTAGTATTATGGTGGTCGAGACAGGTTTTCCAAGTATGCGACATTTATCCCAACACCCAAGGTGTGTCCAAATGAGGAGACAGCTAGGCTTTTTCTCAAGCACGTG